>JAUEPU010000388.1:0-29848 GCA_030435615.1 Armillaria luteobubalina | reverse complement strand
TTCACCTGTGCGTCGTCGGTTCGACGTCTTCATTTCGAGTATTTCAAGCTGTCGCTCTTCTACACACGGGAAGCGACATAAATACAGCTCTAACACATCCTGAACTCGAAATGCTCTCTGTCGACTCAAATTGTCTCCGTTTAGTCTTCCGTTTAAAGGCTTTAGCGCCCTAACCTCTTAAAGGCTAGATGCAGGCTCTCTTCAGAAAATAGGCCAACGAACAACTCACATGTCGCGGCGATCGCATCCCTGAATCTTTCGTTTCGCCACGATATACAATATACATCAGCCAATGATATGTGCATCAACTCCGGGTCAACGGCATCCATTAAATCAATCTTTCATCAGCGGCTCTAGAAGGTGTGTGGAAGAGGGGGAAATCGTTGACGGACCATTTTTTCATGTCTCAGGGCCAACAGAACGAAGACGTTGAGGATGTCGCATGGACAATCCTCGTTTTGGGGTCTCCATTCCCTTTCTTGAGCTACCCAGGACGGTTCTGATCATATATTAATGGACGTCTTGCTGGGAACAGCTTCCTTCAGTACCTCTGCACCAGTCTTCACTCACGACCTAGTGGATGCCAGTCATGATTTTTTCAAAGAAGTTTCTCTTCCTTCTTCTCGGTGTACAGCTGCAATCCTGCGTAGCAGCTCTGGACCTCTCGTTCTCTGTCGTGAGTAGAGCGCTCCATGTTGCCAGTCGACAAACATCTGACATCCCATCGCAATGTCAGATGCCCTGCTCTGCTTGCTAGTGACTTGGTCAATGCAGTACTGGACTTTCCCTCTCAGATTATTTTCTGCTGATTTATCATTCACAAAGGATTGTACTCCGGCTCAATGCTGCACGTCTAGCTTCGAAACAACTATGTGTCATGCATTGAATGTGTTGGGAGTGCGGCGAACGTTACAGATTTTTCCCAATTTCAAACGATCGTGGATCGTGGGTTCCGTGTATCATTTCTCCTTGCATCAAAAGCTCACTATCGCATAGAGTTGGTCGTTTTGTGCTCCGCTAATGGAATAGCAATACCTAAAGTGACTTTCCCCGGTCAAGATCCTAATAGACAATTGTCTACCTCTGCCATACCATCGTCTACTTCAGGCGCAGCATCTGGTACTAGCGGTGGGAGCAGCACGTCAATTTCACATTCAACCATATCGGACACTTCAGTTATCACGACTGTTTCATCTCAGACCTCCGCTTCTATTAGTATATCCAGCATTTCACGGAGTACGATAACTTCCATTGCGCCGGCATCGTCGGTGTCTGTTACCGAACGTTCGAGTGCACCTGTATCATCGGCAAGCACTACACTTGCAGCCTCAGGAACTGCTTCCGCGCCTGCAGGAACTGCTGATTCCACCGTGGCAATGGAAAGCAATATGTTGTGGATGGTGCCTGCTTTAGTTACCTTTTTCTTCTCGGCGTGAAGCTTTGCTGATCGGGGCATTTTGGTGTGGAATGGAGATGGCAGTGGACCGGTGTATTGATCGTAACCGAGGACATTTTCTAAGTATTACCTGCTTCCCATGTACTAAGTATGCTCTTGAAATTATTCTGTTTCTAGGTATAATCGCCGTTTTAGCATAGTCAAGTCCTGAAATCAATATCGCCTGTGAGCTGCATCACTTATCTTTCCTCCACACAGCACTTCTATTATCGTATGACGGTTGACACAATACTTACACACGAAAACTTGCTCCGTAGATACTCGGAGAAGACTTTCATGAGCGGCTCGTTTGACCTTTCAATTCCACTACACAGCAGCATGAGGCATATCTCGCCTTGAAGTTCTCTTGCTTGACCACTGGCCAGGACATCTTCACACCTACTTCGCACCTTCGACAGGCCCTGATTTACTTTCTGGGAATAGAGTAACTCGAAGTCAATAAGGTGGACATCTAGGTTATACAACTCAGTCGACGTCCTTCTCATTCACGACTGGCACATTACATCGGGCCCCGCCTCATTTTAGGGCCTTCACAACTCAAAGAACAACTTTCAGAAGAATAGAATCTACCCGCCCTCCGTCTAGAAGTCTCCATCTCTGGAAAAGCGGTGATGCCCAAGTATGGGCGCTCCCTTTTGTCCCATCGACTACGCGCTAATCTCAACGGTTCCTCTTTTAACTAGTAGTACTCTAACTCTTCAAAAGGCACCAATTTAATAAGCGCACCTCAATGTCTGCCGAGCTTATGGCTTTTGTAGCGAGAGAAGACGAAGGGCCCTGAGAGCTCTCTTATGCATATTTACAGATAGGCCAGTGGTTTGGGGAACCGGGCTAAGTTTCTAGAAACTCGTACTCAGCAAAACTGACTCTGATTTTCACAATTTCTCTTGCTAGGTGCTAGTGGCGAGGTGAGCATGGTCTAGGTTCCGCAGACGTCATAAAATATGTTCATCAGTCCCGGTAACCACTGATGGTGTGCAGTAGTAGTGGAAAAGATTTATGTGTCGGTAGGCGTGTTAGAGTTGATGTCCTACAACCATCGAAGGACTTTTCTTCATATGGGCCATTGAGTGGTTAGACTCACACTGAGACTACGCAAAGACTAAGTTTATGAGAGTCGCCACACGACCACGTGCACGGTTCACATCAGCCCAACGTCAACGGTCACCTCCGGGTCAACATCATTTTCTATGCAATCGGATCGAATCGATCTTTCACCAGCGGCAGGTGTTCAGAAGAGAAGATACCGAATGGACCATCTTCATGTGACTCAGAGGATATCACAATCCTTGCGTTCCGGGGTCTCCATTTCCCTCCGGAAGTACCTAGGGCGCTAATCGTATATCAATGGACGCGCCGTTGGGAATCGCTTCCCATTGTTCCCCCGGGTACCTGTGCACGAGGCTTCACTCACGACCTAGCCTAGTGGATGTCGGTCATGACTTTGTCAAAGTTTCTCTTCCTTCTTCTCGGCGTACAGCTGCAAACCTACGTAGCGGCTCTGGATCCTCGCTTTCTGTCATGGAGCAGAGCGCTCCATGTTGTCAGTCGACAAATTCAGGGAATCCCATCACAATGTCAGACACCTTGCTCAGCTGCTGATGCCTTGATCAGCGCGGTACGCAGATTTTTCTTATCGGATTATTTTGCGCTCATCTATTGTTTACAAAGAATTGTACTCAGCCCCAATGCTGCACATCTGGGTTTGAAAGCAACTATGTGTCATGTATTGATTGTGTTGGGAATGCGAACAACATCACGGACTATACCCTACCACAAACAACCGTTGATGGTGTGTTCATTGTCATTTCTTAGTATAATTCCTGCATCAAATGCTAACTATTCCGCAGAGTTGGTCGTTTCGTGCTCTCTTAAAGGAATAGTAATCCCCAAAGTGACGTTCCCCGGCCAAAATCCGAATAGGCAGCTAGCGACTTCGGCTGTAGCGTCATCTACTTCGCGCGCAGTATCTGGTACCGGGAGTAGCAGCAGCACGCTAACTTCACCAAGTACAATAACATCCATTGCGCCAGGATCATCGACACCTGTTACCGAAGGTTCGAGTGCACCTGCATCAGCAACCACTACACCTGCTGGTACAGGAACTGCTGACTCGGTTGTGACAATGGAGAGCGGGATTTTGTGGATAGTACCGGCTTTGCTTGCCTTTTTCTTCTGGGCGTAAAGCTTTAAAGAATTCCGGTGTGGAATAGGGACGCGCAGTGGTCCGGTGAATTAAACATAGCCGAGGGCAGTATCATTTTACGCTTTGTTCAGTATGCTCTTCAAACTATTCTAGTTTCAAGTTTGATCGCAGTTTCAACCTAGGCCAAATACCTGAAGGAGCTGAGTCTTCTTTCTTTCCTCCGTTCAGCATAATATGAAGGTCAACACAATATCCACATACGAAGGCCTGCCTAATAGATGCAAGAGGACTTTTTCGGCGAATCGTTCGACTTTTCAATTCGACTGCTCTTCACAGCAGGAAACGTAGTAATCTCATCTTCCATTGCTTGATCATCTAAGTCAGAACAGCATCGTTATGCCTTTGATAGGTTTTGATTAGCTATCTGGGAACACAATGACCCGAACTCGACAAGGTAGACGTATTACAGTTTGTACAATCCGAACAATATCATCCTTCTCATTCACGGCCTGGCGTACTACAGTAGGTCCATATCCTTTGATTCTTGTACAATATTTTACTGCAACCCTAATGGGACAGCTTTCAGAAGATCAGAAGCCGCGCCGAGGACCCACCGTTCATCAATTTAGCGTTCGGATGTCAAACTTTTTATGCTCTGGGACTAACAGAAACTCCGGGTCTGATTCCTGTACAGGATCAATATTTTGAGAATTGCCTCCATGAGACCAAGATTCCCTTTTGCAGCTTGTCTCATGCTCTTCCATTCATCAGCGTGGCAATATGCCATTATTAACCTCCTTTCATATGGGAGAGTCCGTAAACGAATTTATTGCTGAGTAGTCTCCTTCATGCACTTTGAATGTTGTTGTTGCCAAATGACATGTAGCCACTGCTTGACTCTCTCCGAGCAGAGTTGATGTTTCAGCAGCCTCCGAAATTACACAACACGGTATAATTCTCGCACAACACCGCACATTCCTTGGGAAGCTCGCACAACGAGACGCGATTCTGAAGAGGCAGCAAGTGGCCTCCGAAGTCGAAGCTGGTACTTTGGAATATACGCATGAGCGATGACCGACAATTTGGCAGCGTTGGACAAGGAATGACATCGTCCGAATCACAATCCACCCCCTATTATAACTTGAACATCAACTCCATCATGGCATCTCCTCTTTGCAATAGGAATCTTGGATCCAGAAACTCGCCAGTATCAGCCATTGATGGCCCTCAGCGAACTAAGACGGTCAACATATGTAGAGCGAAGTTAATCCCGCTGGAGGAGAAAGAATTCAATGTCACCGCATCGCACCTGCAAGGCTTGCAGCACAATGGAGACCTCACCTCTAGTCAATCACATCCAGATGTGGATTACCGGGTTCATATCGTCAATCGAACACCGGCAGACACCCCTACTACGGCCGTCATCTCTCACCGACATTACGACCACCCCGTTGAGTAATCTATCCCGTTCTCATTGAACGCCGTTGAACATCACATACAGATCGGCACACCTTTACAACAGGATATCGAAAGGCTGGAGAACAAAATTGACACTCTGAAAACAGCCATGACAATGTGGCAGGTTGCTTCGTAAGTCGAAAAAGGTACGTCGAATCCTGCATGAGCGATGACTGCATTACTGACAATGTGGCAGCTCTCTATCAATACCTTTAAGTTTCTAATTGAGTTGCTCCCAGACCAACGAGTACGGGTCCAAAATCCTGGTGGTGAGCTGACCAGTCCAGTGTCACGGAAAACTGTCTTAAAGGTGTTCTTGATATCGCCGCTCCGTTCTTCAGATCTATCCATCGCTGTGAAAATCGTCGCCGACTTGGCCTCAGTATTCTTCCTTTTGGTGCGACAGATTTCTACATCTGGAACACACATCTGAAAACGCGTTAGAAGGACATTCTCAGAGCCATTAGAGCAAAGAAGGAGTATTTAGGAACACTTTGTCACCTCAACACTCACCCCGTAATCATTCTACTTGGGACACTCTTGCATTACTTTCTGCAGATACAAAGTCTGTACCGTACCAACCATTTTTTACGACCAAAGTTCACATTTAGCATATATGTCAAGGTTATGATTCTTTCACCCTTTCAGAAACACCGGAACATATGAGCCTATTTCCTGTGGACTCGTTCTTGCTTTCCCTCCTAGTTAGAGCCTGTTCGGTAGCATCAAATCACCGAACAGGCTCTTAACTCATATTTTACAGAAACATAATGGTGCTTTCTAAATATCAATACCTAGTAGTGTATGTGATCTAAAGCAACAACCCGTATCCCACAGCGCCTGGCTAAGACTCACTGAGCCGCAACCGGCTGTTGACCTGTTCTTGCGACAGCTGCGCCAAGAGCCTGCGTCCGAATTGCAAGCCCTCTTGTCTTCTCAATCACGCTCTGGTATATCGGGAGTGGCGGGCGACTTATTTGGATAACATTCTGCGGCAGATGGATTAGTCCATCGCATCGAATCCAGACCAAGCTCAACGAACCTTCTCCAAATCAATCTTGGCATCCGCGCCCATTCGAGTCTCGCGGATAAGGTTGACGATCCATTTTTCGCCCTCAGCGCGTGTAAGGTTTAGACGATCAGAAAGATCCCTACATTCATCAGGTTTAGAACTCCAGTCAATGCGACTCGGGCCCGGACTCACCCAATATCAATCTTCTGGTGAATTCGGCAGTAAGCCTCGCTGATTAGATACCTCGCGTTATCCAAAAACTCTTCCCTGAACTCCTGCAAGAAGTAATCATTCTCAACCACCTTCTCGGCCTTGCCGAGCTCCTTTTGTGCGCTCTCAAAGTCAAACTCAACGTAGAGCTCTTTCAGGAAATTGGTGACAGGGTCGGAATACTGGTACTCTTCCATCTGGATGACCTTGACAACTTCTCGGATGGCGTTTCTCACGCGAGAAGAACTCGTGTTGGCAACTCCTCCGGCGGAAGATTTTCGGGAGAGAATAGCAGCTGCCGTAAGGTACCGAAGAACCCACGGACAAGCTGTTTGGATTGTGTTCAGGTATGTCGGTGACAAGAATGTTTCGAGGAGAAGGGTTCGACCTTGTGGATGTCTGAAGTAGACAAAGAGAGACCAGTGAACAAGCCACGACCGAGAGTGCAACTGGGCAAGGGCTGGTTCGGGTGCGGAGGCGTTTGTGGCGGTTGCGGTGGGCAGAAGAGGTGCAGGCGACCGTGAATCGATGAGTTCCCGAAGACTGTTGAGCTCCTCAAGAGCAATGTCCCATCGTGCAACGAGGATATCCGAGGCGAGTTTACCCCAATGAGCAGACGTGTTCAAGTCGTTGTCGGTCGACAGAACGCGGAAATGGTACAGGTAGTCAGCGGCACCACTGTAGTTTCCATATGAATACTGGAATTTTCCAAAGTTGTACAGTGCGGTTATTTGCTCCAGCGTTACCTGTCGAAAATATTAGGTGTAACCCAAGAAAAGAGGAGCGTAATTGCGCACATTGTAATGCTCTTTCAGATACTGTAAATTCTGATTTTTGTCTTGTCGTAATGCCTGGGCGACATCGGGGTTTTCAATGACATCGAAAACGGCCTGGGCTTCTTGTTGTAGTCTTTCATGGGTCGATACTGCGTTCTGCCGTTTCTCATCGAACTCTGCCGCCATTACTGAGCAGGTGGATAAAACATAGCAGCATACACACACCTGCAGGAACCTCAGCGTCGGGGTGTAGCTGCACGAAAAGTGACTGTGCGTAGTCGAACATATTGGTGCCCTTGGCGAGCTCATACTCGGCTACCTGAACATCGGATACTGCGAAGATATTGGTTTCTGCGAGGTGGGCTAGTAGAGGAAAGGCAAGATGACGGTCAAGATAGGAAATGATTTTCTTGGACAGGTCGTATTCTGCCATCGTGGTCGTCGTAGTCGTCGACTTTGAAGCCGTCCAAATTTTTGAGGCACAGCCACCGACACGATGCTTACGCTGTTTCCGTTTTGGGAATCCAGAGCTCTTCCTGTTTCCTCCATGCATCCTTCAGCTCGTCTACTCACGACGGCACGTACTCCGTTAATCAGGTTCCTTGGAAAGCGTGTATGGCCTTCCAGTACGTATACTCAGTGTGCTGGTTCCGCTGATAATGAACAGAGTTACAGAACCTGAAGCTCCTCACGCTCACCCATACGGTCCATCTGAACTTCCGGCGAGTTTCCGGAAACCATCCCAGCCGGTAGCAGCACAGGCATCCTCGGCAAATACGCTGGCGAGCGGCGCTGCTTTCACTAACTTCTGGGAGGCACCTGAGAGATTTTGGAAGCATGACGTGAACGAGGTTGAAATAGCGGCCGTTGAGGTATGTGCTGCACCGTATATTTATTTCGCCGGCTGATGTCAGGATACAGAGTGGAGGTGCGTCACTGTGGTGATGCGAAATAATTACAATGATCATCGCCAAGTCTGCTGTAGACATTTAATCCTTCTCTGCATACGCAAGTAGATGTTGTTCTATCTCTGCCTCTCCCATCACGCGCCATTGGCCTCTTGTCTTGACATCCTCCTCCGGTGCATCCGACACAATACCTATCTCGATCTCCCCAGGCTTGTAATCTGTCGCGTGAACGGTAGACATAGCCTCGATGGCCATCTAAAAACTCTCAGCAATCAAAGCAGGATGAATGATACTGCTAACACACCTCGATCACCGCGGCTCGGCTCAAACTCTTGCCGGCTTTTGCAGCATCATCGGCGCCTCGTCCAGAGTCTAGCTTCTTCCATTTCTTCTCCAGATGATTCATGGCTTCTTGCTGCTTTTGCCCAGCGGCTGTAGCATGGAAGCCAACAAAGTATCCAGCTGGATCCAGCTTGAAGCACTGAGCTCCATATTCAGGATCCATACCAATGAGTATCATGGCTGTAACATAGGAATGAATGAAATTGATCATGTACGGAGAAAAACAACGAACATATGCCCAGTGGTCTCATGGCTGCTCTCTGGGTATAAACTTGATTGATATTCGCTAGCCGTCTTGCGAGAGCATCCGGAGTGATTTCGTAGCCGTACTTGTATCGAAAGTCACCAGCTTCTGAACGTGCTCGAGTGACTTGGGCTCTGGCGTCCGCTGTCGAAATGGTGAGTGATCTGATGTCACAATCCTATCCTTGACAAGTACCAATGAGTCCAGTCATTACGCATCCGATTGTCGGTGTTATACTGAAGAGATGTGTAACGCTTGACGCGTCCAAGAGTTTATCCTAGAACGAATGTCATTGTTGGCGTATACATCGAAATGCAGAACCGTACGGGAACTTTGCGCTGCGTGATCACTACGGAGGTGTCCTTTCCATGAACAGCGATGGCTGTATGAGCGGATCCAGAGATGGCCTTGAAAGCATATTCTATATATCGATGGATGAGCTTGCCATTAGGTCAATGGGTTTTCTGGATTGACACGAACCAACTTGATATAGGCGCCCTTCCGGAGAGAATACGGTGAGGTACCTTAGTTGTGTCAATTGTATTTCAGAAACATTGCGAGGACATGCATACCTGTCGTAGGATGTTCGGGACATGGTGGTAGATGAGAAAAGTGCGCAAAGTACGCGCGTCGTGGATTTGTGACGTGACGGTCACCCCAAACCCGGCCCGTTAAAGCTGTTGCCCCTGCTAGTCGCGTTACGGTCACGGTCACCTTGACTTTTCCCTTGTCAAGTCTTTTGGCTGAAGACTCGTTTCTTTTTGGTCTCATCTTCGTGCGATCGAATGTCATAGCAAGATTCCAAATTGAAATACTTCGAGAGGTCTAATTCGTACAGACAAGATGAAGGAAGTTGTGCCTTCTCAAGCTCCCAAAGTTATGTATGTGGATCCTATCAAGATCTGTCCAATGTTCCTGCTCACAATAAATAGAAAGAAACTGCAATTCAGTTTACTCAATGCCCAGGACACCGTCAAAGTATCTGAATTCGAAGTCACTCATCGGGATCTGTATACCGCCACGGAACGGTTGCCAGTAAAGGATGGTGTTCTTGACCGACGTCTCGTGCGTACGTGGACCTCTCTCGGTTTCTTCTCTTCTAATTGAAGGATAGGGTACATCTGAGAAGAACGCGTTCTGTGAAACTTGTGGCGAATCATCTGTGAATTGCGTTGGCCATTATGCTTATGTCAAACTTGTCGTGCCGGTATTCCATGTTGGTTTCTTTAAGCATACCATCGACATCCTGCAATGCATCTGTAAAGTATGAATCCGTGCATCGTCGTTTTCTTCCATCTGACTCTTATAAAGACTTGCGCTCGTGTTCTTTTGGAGGAAGAAGAACGGCGCCCGTTTCTCAAAAGCTTCCGACGCCCAGATATGGAGAATTATCAGCGAACGAAGCTCCTGAAGACCTTGAAAGCAAAGACAAGAAAGGCAATCTACTGTCCACATTGTTCTGCGACGAACGGTATTGTAAAGAAAACTGGCGTACTGAAGATCATCCACGATAAATTCCGCGCCAAGAAGACGGCCGATGAAATGGAACGGTGGAAGAAAACATTCTCTTCAGCTGTTGAGGCACAGAAAGAGCTCGGGCTGTTTCTGAAAAAGGCCGTGCATGAGGATTTGAATCCGTTAAAGGTTTTGGACTTGTTCAAGAGGATATCGGATGAGGTGATTCTATCCTGGTTGAATATTCATTGCTCTAACTCCGTGTCAGGATTGCGAAATTATGGGACTTCGACCGTCATTCGGTAGACCAGAAGAGTTTATCTGGCAGTATATCTCAGTTCCACCTGTCTGCATTCGCCCATCTGTCGCTCAGGATGGCGCATCGAACGAGGATGATCTCACTGTCAAGCTGACTGAAATTGTGTTTACGAATGCTTTAATAAAGCAAGGCCTGGCAAAAGGAACACCCACGTTTCAATTTATGGTTTGATCCTTTCTCGCTGTTTTCCCTTGCTATCTCACACCACTGTGCAGGAACAATGGGAATTTCTTCAGCTCTCCGTCGCTGTCTATGTCAACTCTGAAACTCCGGGTGTTAATACTCAACCTGGCCAGAAGCCTATTCGTGGCTTCGTGCAACGTCTCAAGGGAAAGCAAGGCCGTTTTCGTGGGAATCTATCGGGAAAGCGTGTCGATTTCTCTGGTCGTACCGTCATTTCTCCTGATCCGAATTTGCGGATCGATGAAGTAGCTGTACCCGAGCGAGTGGCCAAGATTCTCACATATCCGGAGCGTGTCACTTCTCATAATGTCGAAATGCTCCGGCGGGCAGTGAGGAATGGTCCAGACGTCCATCCAGGTGCCAATTTTGTCGCAAGGGACGCAGTCAAGAAGTTTTTGAAGTTTGGAAATCGAGATGCAGTTGCCGATGGACTGGCAATCGGTGACGTCGTAGAACGGCATATCATTGACGGGGATATTGTTTTATTCAACCGACAACCAAGTTTGCACAAGGTATGTCAGTGTTATCTGTGTTGTTGCTTCCACACTAACACTATCCTAGTTATCCATCATGTGTCATAGAGTGCGTTCGTTCAATATGCCATCAAAGCAAGTTCCTCATGTCAGTCTAGGCTAAAGTTCGTCCATGGAGGTCCTTCCGTCTAAACGAATGTGTGTGTGGACCATATAACGCTGATTTTGATGGGGATGAGATGAACTTGCGTCGGTACCATATTTGTCTGGAGCGCCGCAAATTTTGATGTGTTCTACAGACGTACCCCAAACAGAAGAAGCGAGAACTGAAGCACTTGAGCTCATGAGCGTCAAGCACAATCTCGTTACACCTCGTAACGGTGATCCCGTCATCGCCGCCATCCAGGATTTTATCACGGCGTCCTATCTCATCTCTCGGAAAGACCAATTTTTCGACCGGCGTCAATTCACTCAGATATGCTGTTATTTTGCCGATGCCAACATACAGATTGATATCCCTCCTCCAACTATCTGGAAGCCAGTCAGGCTTTGGACGGGGAAGCAGATATTTAATGTCTTGATGCGCCCGAACAAACAATCGAAGGTCTTCGTAAATGTGGAGTCGAAGTGCAATAAATGGGAGGAAGCAAAGGCTGCCAATTATCCAGAACGGATGCACGTCGTTAAAGATCTTTCACCGAACGATGGCTGGCTCGTTATCGTCAACAGTGAAATCATGTGCGGAGTCATGGACAAGGCCATTGTTGGTAGCGGAAAGAAGAAATCTATCTTTGGTGTCATTATGCGAGATTATGGTCCTCATGAAGCTGCAGCTGCGATGAACAGATTGGCGAAGCTATGCGCTCGATGGCTAGGTACTCAATCTCTGTGTATCCTGTTGTCACATATTGCTGACTCTTGAACAGCGAATTTCGGTTTCTCTTTGGGAATTAATGACGTTATACCGGGTCCAGAGTTAACCAGGGAGAAGGACAGGCTAGTAGAGCTTGCTTATGCACAATGTCTGGAGCATATCGCCCGAGCGAAGAAGGGGCAGCTGGAGAACAAACCAGGGTGTAATCAAGAGCAGACTCTTGAAGCGCTCATATCTTCGGTCTTGTCAAAAGTTCGAGAGGAGGTGGGGCAAATTTGTATGAAGGAGCTAAGCCGTCACAACGCTCCGCTCATCATGGCTACCTGTGGATCGAAGGGTGAGTCAGAAGTCGGAATCGCGTTGTAGATGCATTAACCTTCCTACCAGGCTCCGTCATCAACGTATCTCAAATGGTTGCCTGTGTCGGTCAACAAATCATAGCTGGCCATCGTGTTCCCGATGGCTTCCAAGACCGATCTTTGCCTCACTTCCCCAAGAAATCGAAGGAGCCACCATCCAAAGGATTCGTGCGGAATAGTTTCTACTCTGGGTTGGTTGCGACGGAATTCCTGTTCCACGCCATTTCAGGACGTGAAGGTCTTGTCGATACTGCTGTCAAGACTGCAGAAACTGGGTACATGCAGCGGCGGCTTATGAAGGCGCTAGAGGATCTCACCACACAATATGATCTGTCAGTCAGGAATTCAACGGGAGGCGTCGTTCAATTCAAGTATGGCGATGATGGTCTTGACCCGGCCTGCCTGGAAAGTGATGCTCAGCCTATTGATTTTGAGCGTGCTTGGAGCCATGCATGTGTACGTCGTATCCTGCTAGCTATCGAACCGAGCACTGATTCCGATCGTCTAGGCAATTGGGTTATCTGGCGGCAGAGCTCTGCTGCCATATGAAGTCATGGAGATCGTCAACACTGAACTCAACTCGGCAAAGTTCACAGGCGAGTGCACAATGGCGTATCTTGCAACGATTCGCGCATTTGTTCTGGACCACGTTGTTCTCAGACAAGCGGAGGTAAGGAAGAGCCGTGGTATGTTCGAAGCACTAGAACGTCATGAAGAATGGGACGAACACACCGATTTATCTTTGGGAGCTTCTGGTGAATTGATTACATTCTTTGGCAGTTGTGGGATACTAATAGACCTGAGTAGACGCTGACAAGGCGATCGTGCAAAATAAATCCAAGGTCACTGAATTGCAACTACGGACGTTTTTGGAGCTCTGTTGGTCCAAGTATGCAAAGGCCCGCATAGAACCTGGTAAGTCTGCGAATTATTATTGTACTAGCCGGTCTGATACAAGTTCTCTAGGCTCTACTGTGGGCGCTGTCGGGGCTCAATCCATCGGTGAACCTGGAACCCAGATGACCTTGAAAACTTTCCATTTTGCTGGTGTTGCTTCTATGAACGTTACCCTTGGAGTTCCTCGTATCAAGGAAATCATCAACGCTGCTAAGAATATTAGTACACCTATTATTAGTTGCAAGTTAGTTACGTGCGATAGTGAGGCGTCGGCTCGTATTGTAAAAGGACGCCTTGAGAAGACTCTTCTCGGTGAAGTTCGTCGTCTTGCGTTCCGCTGTCCCACACTTTGCTTACCTCATGCATTTCGCCAGATTGCTAGTGTCTTGGAGGAAGCATGGGCTCCGGAGTACACATACCTTGGTGTGATCGTCGACACGGACGCCATTCAAAAGCTCCAGGTAGGTTGCTGTGCTCACTCGGTATATACCACTGACTTTGTGGTTCAGCTGGAACTCACTTTGGATGATATCAAGTGGGCCATAGTTGGCGCAAAGAAGCTAAAGATTAAACAAGAGGTCAGTCGGTCAGGCCGGAAAAGGGAAGCAGTATTGAATTGTTTTCACTCCAGTCTGTGATTGTGCTTCCGCGCAAAAACAGGCTTAGGATATATGTTGACACTGAGGATAAATACTATCGATTACGGGAATTGAAACGAGGGCTGGCCGACGTGGTCGTGAAGGTAAGACCTTCGATTGTGCATCTGCATGCCATTAAATGTTATATCAAGGGTGTTCCTGAAATCCAACGAGCTATCATAAATATTAAGGAAAAGGACGACGCTCGAGGAAAGAAGGGAGACAAGGAACTCCTTGTGGAAGGCTATGGTCTGAAAAAATGTATGGTTACAGAGGGTCAGTCCGGGTAACTTTGACAGCGTCGGCTCCTCCTGAAAGTTTCTCTTCCAGGAATCGTTGGAGAGTTCACTACTTCCAACTCAGTTATTGAGGTCGCGCAAGTGTTGGGCATCGAAGCGGCCCGACGGACCATCATCAACGAAATTCAGACAACTATGAAAGCGCACGATATGATCATTGACCCTCGGCATGTTATGCTGCTAGGTGATGTTATGACTTACAAGGTGTCTCCCCTTTGTTTTATTTTCACATCCTTTCAGCCGCTAACGAGTACTTCACCAGGGCGAGGTACTAGGCATCACCCGGTTCGGAGTTGCAAAAATGAAGGACAGCGTTCTGATGCTGGCGTCGTTTGAGAAGACGACAGACCATCTCTTCGACGCGGCTGCCTTTGGGAAAAACGATAGTATCTCTGGTGTTTCAGAGAGCATCATCATGGGTAACCCCGCGGCTCATTGTGGGACTTCGATGTTAGTGGTTCCTCTCTGTTTCTCGTTGAATGAGGCTCACAGCTTCATTTCAGGCCGGCTTTGTTCTCTAGTGCACCGACTATTAGCAAGCCGAGGAAATTACTGTTTGAAGGGGCGCTGTAAACAGAATTCAGTTTGATAGAAGTATTGTTATTTGTATTCCGAATGTATGCTTAATTTTAGATGTATCCATCGCCGTTCAGCTATCACACACTTGGCTTTCAAGTTGAAACCGATTTGAAATAAGAACATTCTATTCTCTGAGGACAAAAACGGATGTTCATGGGGTCAGGATGCCCCCAACAGACGCAAATGCTATATTTTGAAGAGGTAACTGGCTCGACGACTGGTTATCTCATATCAAGGAGGACTGATAACGGTAGGTTTCGTTTCAGCCCCAAAGCTGAACTGGGCGCTGAGAAACGTCTAGGAGTCTCTATGACCTTTCGAATGATAGATATCTAGAGCGTGCGTATAGATACGTCCATCTGATACGGGCTCCACTATTCGAGGTAGAGATGCGTAAGATCATCGTTCGAACTTGACAGGGACTTCAGGGAGCGGCATCATAGGTCAACGGGAGCAGCCCCAGTAGAATCCGATGCGTTTCCTGAGAACCTATATCAGGCCCGAACGTCAGAATGGGTTCCGATAGAAAAAAACTTCTAGTACACCAATGTTACGGATGAGTACGACAGCAGATCAAGCCTGTATGCAACGGGTGTGTAGCGGACAAATAATCATGCACATTAGTTGCTGGAATTTCAAGGTTCGAATCAAAGAGTCGCGGGTTTGTTTGTATTAGAGCCAGCTCTCCCGCGCCAATATCGTCGGGGTCGTGGCTTCAAGATAGTAGTATGTGGTTGATATTGTGGGCGTCGACCAACCTGATACCTAGAGTGCCCGCTATGACAGAGTCGCGCGACTTGAACTTTGAGGGGAAAACCAGATCTGTTGTAGAATGCGATGTTTTCCAGGAAGGTAGACAAGTACGGCGGTACATCAGGTTGCTGATACCATAGCAGCCCAACAATCTTTGCCACTGAGTCAAGTGGTGTCTTCGCAAAACCGGCTTGAAGTCACGGACGACGGCGGCAGCCTTTGAATTGAATCCAACCGTGGCAAAAATGAATTATCGAATCCGGAAGTTTATCTGAGGCAAGGTAATCAGAAGATAGGAGTGCAGTGAAGCCAGTCGCAGCTGCCGCCTTCCGAAACAGCCGCTGAAAGGTCCAAAAATCGAAATGAAAATACAGGAAATAATGCAGCGGGATAGAAAGGTGCAGACCAAGGAAGAGAGCAGGCAGAATGGTTCTGAGGTGGCCGGCGACTGAACAGGACATTCGGACGGAGTTTGTTTGTGCAACACACTGATGTACACGGACGCACACCAAATGTCAAACCACCACCATCCCCTGGCTCAGTAGTCGAGCTTGCTTTCCTAGTACAGGCTCGCATCTAGGGCCTATCTACCGAGGCTTCAAGATGACAGCCTCGATATCTTGGAAAGAAACAGCAGGACAGCCAAAATTCTCGAAAACAAATCGCTTCGACTTTGCTTTCACTTCGGACACCAGTAGAAGTCGAACCTTTGCTATTGAAGGCTTCTCGACATGGTTTGCCTCTCTCATAAGCCTTCGAGTGCTCGCACGGAGGCTTGCAAAGAGAATTACTGCCCGCCGTCGGCTTTCGCGACCCCTGGACGCCAAAAATCAGTCGTCGATGCTTTTGAACTTGGGAACATAGTAGCAATCTTCCTGGCCTGTCGACAAGTCATCCGGTCCTCAGGTCTATCAGGTTTACGATCATTCGCTCAGGGAGCTCAAGATATTCAAGATTTCACAGACAGTCACAACAGGGTGGTTTTGTTGAATTGGGTTGGGGGCGCAGTGTCTGGACGTAATATTGAGGTATGTCTTCAATCTCTTCAGGTCTTGAGGCTTCCTCTTGTTCTTGACCATGCTTGTAGGTAACACTGGGTCCTTGACGTCTTGACAGATCTTGCAGCTCTTGCTAGCCCTTGAAGAATATTAAAAGCACACTACGTTCGCCTTTTCGTTGGATTCAGGCAACCACAGAGAATGGAGTACTGGACTGTTGAAGACTACAGTGGATGTACGATTGTAAGCCCCGGTTCCTACTAGCGTGGTTTGTGACTCACGAATCGTCACAGGTGTGATGATATTATATAACCAATGTAACGTCACGAATTGGCCGTGCGCTGGGCTCCGTCGACGAGTGACAGCGTAGGCGGCACAGATTTGGAATATACGCGTAATAAGCGGTTTGGAGAAGTGGGCCCAAACATCCTAAGCGAGAATTCGGAAGCAGCGCCAGAGGAAGCAAGTATCAGGCGTCAAAAGTGCCATTCGATTTCCAGCATATTCGGCGGTCCAGTCTCGAACTCGAACGAATGCGTCACGGTTTTGTGCTCAGGAATTCTCCCATGTCAGAGGCACGGTACCTCTACCGACGGTTCGAAAAATGAACGATCATTGAGTGAGTGCATCCGCGGGGTCAAAAAAGTTGGTGGTCAATACTCGCCTCATGTTATTCTGTGTTTACGCCAAATACACTGGGGGGTTGCTCAATACGGATACAGTTTTCGACGCCGAAGCCCAGGCGCATTTAAAAACGAGAGAAGACAACGGTCACCCACGTTCTTTCCTTTCTCTTTTCTTCATCCTCCGTCATGCCTCCAATCCGGACCCGGGACCATCTTTTCCCTTCTGTGCGCTCGGTTCTTCGTCAGGCAGATTCTTTCCCTGCGAGCGCGCTCATATACTACAAACCCATTCCGCTGCCCTCCTTCGTCCTTCGATATGAGCCTTATGGCCACGCGTACTTCGACCGAAATCACCCCTTGATGGTGTGCACATTTCCTGTGATTCCAACCATTTTTTGAAACTGTACAGAACTCGACTCACGATGGAGATATTGATTGGGATAACCATGTTTATTTCACTGTAGCTCTTGTGAGTGACCCAGTTCTTGTTGCACCTGCGGATTCTTATCACTGGCATGGCTTCAGCCCACGAAGGACGAGGTGGCTCTGGGGGAGCCCGAGCCTCCCCACGGTCCAGTTGGGCGCCTGTCCGTTCTCATCTTAGTGAGAACTCGTCTCGCTTGTCCTGGTACACTCACTGATCTGATTAGGGTCTAGCTTTTGCTGTCATTCGTCGTCTGCACATCGCTGTTCTGGGGTAAGCCCCACCCCGATATCAGAAGCCCCATACAAAATTCCTGTTGAGGCTACCCAGCACTCATAAATTCTTATCACCAAGTCGACCTATCGCTCTACTACAATCCTTCTTGATTCTTCGGTCATTATCAAATGTATTGTTACACCGTCTGTGTTTATTAGCTTTGTTATCATTGTACATTTACTCCTTCAATTGCACATATACTTGTCACTGCTCAAGCATTACTGCTGTGACTCCAAACATCCGAATGTTCAAATGAGTAAGCGGGAGGGCTAGCTCTTTTTCTTGCTGAAAATCGCCTGCTCAGAGTTGTTGGTTATCAAAGTGGGTGCGACTTGAGCTAGCATTATCGACAATGAATTTCTTCTAGAAACATATCCAGAGCGACATAAGTCATTTAGAAACTTGGAGTCTTAAGTCTACTTGTCAGAATGACCATATTCAAAATACGTCTCTCGGTCTTCTTACAAGAAGATGGCGGACAATGTATGTCAGTATCACTGCGAGCATGATAGCACTGCCTAGCAAGTAGGACTATTAGTGGAGTCCTCGCGGATTTTACCCGGTTTTCAGATCTGCATCATAGCCCATAGCTTCAAAACCTCCCGTCGTGTTATAATCAGAGATCGGCGGACCCGCAACGGCTACAAGGGTAGCTAGCTATTGACATCGTCATTCCCGTACTTAGAAACTTGTTCATGCTTGAGCATTAATAAAATCCTTAAAACAGGGAGATAAAGTACCCGTAGATTGCCCGTAGATAACCGCGGCGACGATCATAGAAGTCAGGGTCCGTGCGAATGGCCATGCATAGGTGACAGCGCCTGCTATGATTGTCATGAGCCCGAGGATATTCAAGGCGTCTGCAAGTGAAACATAATATGGGATCAACGAAATGAGGAAATGCTAGAAGTACTGGATCGATCGGCACAAATCCCTGCTATAATTCTTCCAATTCATGAGGTAGCATTGACAATAGAGACAGGGTAAAATGCAATATTGGGTGAAACGCCAAAAGCCGCGGCGCTGACACTGATGTAGTAGATTAGAACTGTTCGGAACGCAGGGTGAGTCCTGTATTGAATAATGGATATCAACCACACCTGGTACATCCCCAGATAGGCAGTAAAAGGAGGGAGACGCCAATGGATATACGGCACATTTGTGAAAGCCTTCAGGTACAGTGTCGCTCCTGATTCATTTGCAGCGAGGTAGGGTGTCGGCGTCTCGTTGTCAAGAGGGCGATGCCTATGCTAAACATGAGGATGAAAGCAATGGGTCGCATTGTCCACGGAAATCCTCCGCGGGCTATATTTGTATGAGGAGAATATACGTACCCTACGTTTTTCATGAGCTCATGAGCGACTACTGGGAACGCCGTACCGCCTATCGACGCCGCAGCAGCCATTAATCTCATGGTGATCTCGCGTCGTCGTCGGAACCAGTACCAGATGATACCTACAACGCAACTAAATATCGACCCACAGGCCAGCTATGAAGCAGGACTTTGATCAACTAGCGGAGGGTGAATGCAGATAAGAACAAACCCCGATAGCGAAACCCTGGTAAAGCAAGAAACGCCAGTACTGGGTGCACTCAGCAATGAGGAAGGTTGATACAACTACCAGGATAGACGCGAGTATGAAGGGATCCTGAAGTATTGAATGGCTGGCCGGCGATTATGCCAGGCATGACGATGAGAGTGTACTGTTCCATGATATCAGTACCAGCGTACTACGGTGATGGACAGTAGAAAGTACTTGGACAGAGCCGATCCATGCACTAAACAGTCAATTGATAAATGCCTTTGAAAGATGCAAAGTGGAATATTCACATGGTGGAGGGATTGTAGTTTTTTAACAAAGTCTCTTCATAATATTCTTGAAATACCTGTTGAATTTGAGCGAACAACAACTTTCCGACAACTGAAAAGGCACACTGACTCCCCACGCATTCACGAAACAGACCCTAGGGCGGTAAAATACAACGAGCGGAGCCAAGGTACTTGACTTGATGTAGTTGACGTTGTGAAGGCGCTGTGCATAGTCTAGAAAATGATAAGTGGACATGTCGAAGTGACTGAGCGTCTATGCCATTGAAGACGCCCCCGATTTTCAGCCATGCTCTCAATCCGCCATGTGGAAAAAAAATCTTCCAGCTCTGTGGAAGCCTCAACAATGTCACTGTCATATTCTGTCTTGTCCTTCTCTGTAATCGTCTCCCTGATAGTGGTGTCATAAATTTCGTCCGTCGATTGCGTTTATGTCTACCAGGACTTGGTAAAATGCCTAGAAGAAGTGACTGACTTGACAGTGAGTTCGAATCTCACTTCAATGGGGTGCAATGGCTGCTGTTTCATTCCATCGTCCTCAGGTAGACAAGACTGGCAGATGAGATACGGCCAGGCGCATATACGTACATACGAATCTGATGCTAATTCTTCAGCATCATGGAGGTAGACAGCCAGGATCATCGTTCGTGAATGCCATCTTCGGCCATGCTGAACGATGGAACCAGTGCTTGAAATTTTTGACGAACCACCTGGGAACCTGTTAGGGGATTGAGGTGAACCCGAATGGATTAGATCCACCAGTAAAAAGTATGTACGGACCTTCACCGTGAAAGTTACAACCGCAGATAACGGTCCTCAGTACCATACATAACACTTGCTAGATGTTCGAACTTCGTTGAAGACAATAGTTCAAACCAAAGAGTCGCGAGTTTTGTTCGTGTTAGAGCCGCCCTAAATATTAAGTGCTTGATATTGTGAGCGACCGAATTGGATATTGTTCAGAGTGCCCGCAAGGTCTGAAGTTGCGTTGTATGCTTTGAAGGGAAACGAGGTTCATTATGTAGAATGCCATGTCCGTCATGGATATAGACAAGTACGGCGGTTTACTAACAGGTTTCTGGTACATAGCAGCCCCACACCTGTTGTGACTGCCATACAGTGGCATCTTCGCAAAACCGGCTTGAAGCCACGGAGGACGGCGGCGGCCTTGGAATTAAATCCAACCGTGGCAAAAACGAATTATCGAATCCGGAAGTTTATCTGAGACAAGGTAACCAGAAAATAGGAGTGCCGTGAAGCCACTCGCAGCTGTCGCCTTCCGAGACAGGTGCTGGGGTCCAAAAATCGAAATAAAAATCTGGGAAACAATGCAGCTGGATAGAGAGATGCAGACCAAAAAAGAGGGCAACTGGAATTGTTCTGAGGCGGCCGGCCACTGAACAGGACATTCGGACGGAGTTTGTTTGTGCAACACACGGATGTACACGGACGCACACCAGTGTCAAACCATCACCATTCCCTTGCTCAGTCGTGGAGCTGGTTCTATTGATACAGGCTCACGTTTAGTGCCTTTCTACCGATGCTTCAAGATGGCAGCCTCGATATCTTGGAAAGAAACAGCGGAACGGCCAAATTCTCGAAATCAAATCGCTTCGACTCTGCTGTTACTCCGGATGCCAGCAGGTCCTGCATCATGGATCTTGAAGGCTTTGTGATAATATTTGCTCATTGTCAAGCTTCCAGTTCTCGCATCGGAGCTTGCAACCAGAATATCTGCCCGCCGTCGCCTCTACGACTCTTGGACGCCAAAAATTAGTCGTCGGTACTCTTGAACTTGGGGATATAGTAGCAATCTTCCTGGCTTGTCGACAAGTCGCCTGATCCTCAAGTCCATCCAGTTTACGGTCATTCACTTAGGGAGTTCAAGACATTCAAGATTCCAGAGACAGTCACAAAATGGCAATTTGTTGAATTGGCTTAGGGATGCGATGTTCGGATAGAATACTGAGGTATATTTTCAGTTTGTTCAGGTTTTGAGGCATCCTCTTGTTCTTGACGATATTTGCGGGTAGCGTTGAGTCCTTGGTGTCTAGACCGATCTTGCAGCTCTTGCTAGCGCTTGAGGAATACTGGAGGCACACTATGTATGCGTTATCCTTGGATTCTGGCAATCATAGAGGAGACTATTGGATATGACAGTCGGTGTACACTCGTAAGCTTTGGTTTCATACTGGTGTGGTCTGTGACTCACGAGTCGTTACAGGTGTGACTGGTATAATGTTATTATGTAACGAAGTAACGTCACAAATCGGCAGTCGATTTGGCTCCGTCGGTGTCATTGACAGCGTAGGAGATCCAGAGTTGGACAGACCGCGTAATAAGCAAGAGCGCCAGGCGTAAGGATAGACAGTAAAGCAAGAATCCTAAAACGGAGCCGGAGCAAACAGTTATTAGACGTCTGAGCTGCATTCGATTTCCAGCATAGTCAGTCCCGAATTCAAAAGAAGGCCTCCAACGTAAGAATGTCGTTTCGCAGTCGGGCGTCTTCGCACCGGATTCGTTCTTTTACGACGTGTCGATCTTACCGTGGACTCGAAAGATCGACATGACCAGAAAAGTAAGTGCGTCCGCGGGATCAAATTTTAGCTCAATGCACGCCTTGTGTTATTCTGTGTTTATGCCAAACACACCAATATCGAAGCCCAGGCTCGCTTTAAAAACTGGAGAAGCCAACCGTCAATTCTCCCACCCACGTTCATTCATCTCTCTTTTCTGTCATGCCTCCAATCCGAACCCGGGATCGTCTCTTCCCCTCTATGCACTCGGTTCTTTGCCAAGCAGATTCTCTCCCTCCAAGTCCGACTATAAACTACCAACACATTCCGCTGCCCTCCTTCGTCTTCCGATACGAGCCCTATGGCCTCGAGTATTTCGGCCGAAATCATCCCCTGATGGTGTGTATCTTTCCTACAACTCAGGCCGATTTATCGATCTGAAGCTGCACAGACCTCGACTCACAATGGTGAGATTGACTGGGACGACCGTGTCTATTTTACTGTGGCCCTCGTGAGTGATTTGGCACTTGCTGCGACTGTAAATTCTTATCACTGGCGTGGCTTTCTAGCCCACAAAGGATGGGGTCACTATCGATGAACGCGAGCCCCCTCGCGGTCGGGTTAGGCGCCTGTCTGTTCTTTTCTTAGTGAGGACTCATATCGTTCATTCTGGTACACTCACTGATCTGATTAGGAGTTAGCTCTTGCTATCACTCGTCGTCTGCACATCACTCGTTTGAAGTAAGCCCCATCCGGATATCAGAAGCCTCATATAAAATCCTGTTGAGGCTACCCAACGTTGTCATAAATATTCATCACCAAGTCGACTCTTTGCTATGCTACAACCTTTCTTGGTTCTCAGGCCATTATCAAATGTATTGTTATGCCCGTCTGTGTTTTTTAGATTGTTATCACTGTACATTCACTCTTTCAATCGCACATATTTTTGCTATTGCTCAAGCGCCTGTATGAACGATTCGGAACGGCTTCTACTTTGTGTTTTCTACTTCCGGCGATTGCACCGTACTGTAAGCCACTGAAATGTCTTTTATTCGCCCTCGCTAAAGATGTTCAATAGAATACAAATTTCGTTTCAAGTTCCTATAGTGCCTGCTGTCTAAATATGGGCGTCGCTTCTATCTGTACGGAACTGCTAGATGGTTACTTTTCCTTCCTGCCCCACAAGTGCTACTGGCAAGGAAGGTGGTTGCCAACCTCGTATCGCTTCAGTCCACTTTTCTGCCATCATCATACGTGCATCCTCCTCGGAAGTGAAACTGAGACCCTGACACATCGCCTTGTAACTGTTCTGTAGGTGCGATAATCTTTCTTTGTATGCTTGCAGGACCTTGTTGACCTCGACTAGATCCCTCATGCGAGTCGACGGCGTGATGATGAACGAATAGAGGATTTCAAGCGAGTTGAGTATATCCGCTTGTGACCTGTGAGACTGTTAGAATTTTCTGCTAATTTGGACATATGAGTAGGCTTGCGATCGGTATCCTTCCGTACACATTTGGAAGGGTTGCGCGATTGCTGGGATGTTCCCTATCGCTTGAATGGCGTACATCTGACCCCTAATGTTGTCTCGCAGCATCCAAACGTCAAATTTCAACAGCTTCGAGTCGTTGATTAATGCAATTTTGGAACGGATCCAAAGAGAGACTTACCGCTACGAACGCCTCCTTCAATATCTGGTAGAGGCCCGTCATGGCAAGTAATGTGGACAAGGCGTCGAGAATTAGATCTCCAGCTACTTCCATTGGATCTCGCCAACATCTTGATTCAGATATGGCAGATGACACCGAAACGACAACCATAATGGACCAGTTGACTGTGGACTGTCCCTTCTGTAAGTTGGAATTCTGTGAAACTTGGAGCTGGGGGCTTACGGCGAACATGTTTAGAATGAAAGAGAGTACGCTGTTTATCGCCGAAAACACTATTGTGGATTGAGTATTGGCGAGACGGCCCTCTGCTTGCGTACCTAGACAACTCGCCCAAGAATTGATGGCGCTGGCGTATTTGGGTGACATGGTGGGAGTGCAGATGGGAGCAATCCGACCTCCGCCGAGGAGCTCGAAGGATAGACTCCATGGCGGGCGCGTCAATGATGACATCACCCGCGTATTGCACGTGATGGACTGAGACCTAGCAGACCCTTTGCTCCCAACCACGATGGACGAGCAGCTGCCCTTTGAGCTCGTCGAGACCATCGTTTCCGAGTTTTGGTTCGGCGAGCATGCCTCGGACGGCCGGATCGCATTTATGACGGCATGTCCTCGCATCAGCACCGTGTGGCGCGACGTATATGCGCGTGTCACTTCCAGAGACATCTACATTCCAACGCTCGCTTACCTTCTCCATCTTTGCTCAATTGTACGTTCCACAAAATCTGCTGTATATCGCTCTTCTCTCCCAGAATCTGCTCGTACCATCATCTGCCATGTCGACCTCATCGAATCCAACAACGACGTCGCCATGCATCCGTATTCAGTCTTCTGCAGCCTGCCAAATTACACCGGTCTTCGCAAATGTTTCCCGAATATCCAGTACATCCGCCTCCAAACCAGGTTTCGCATTGGAACGGGTCGCCCTTTCTTGTCTCGTCGACAGCTCGTCCGGACACGAGTCTCCATAGAGCTCAATCAATCCACGACGCGACTCAGTGTGCTTCCTGTGGATTGGCGTGTTGCTGTTGAAGATCCGCCAGATTCTCTGGAATACGATCCATTCCGCCTTCTTACGACATGGAGTGTCTTCCTTGTCGAGTATACTTGTGACATGGTCCAATGCTGCTCGCAGTTCATGACCATATGGAGCTCTCCCTCCGTCACCTCTGCAGCAACAGGCTCGACATATTCTGACGGTGTCCGCTATTTCAATAATCGCATTTGCTTCCGAGAACAAGAAGGTGACTTGTGGGACATAAATTATCGCTTCCGGAAGGCCGCCGGACCGCCTTTAAGTAAGACGCCTATCTTCGCTAATTTTAGCTTCTTGATGTCTTTTTAGATCTCACGAATTACTTTTTCGACTTGTACGAAGACGTGCTTTGGGCTCTCAAAGGTTCCTCCGCGGTCGAGAGTCACATGTGGAGAAGCATCTTGGAACTTGAAGATGATGCCTATTACCGACAACGAACCCTTACCACCAATCAAAGAACCCTGGTCTTGGCACACCCTTTCCCGAAAAAGAAAATCGTATGTGCATCTCTTCAGTCCATGGTATATGCTCACATTTATCTCCTACAGACAGAGAATAGCGACGGCTCCTAGAAGTTGGTATCGACGCAGCCTTCCCTTTAGAAATGTCATCATTATCGTACATTTTGTCGTTGTCACGATCATACGGTGCCGCCTAACGACTGTTGAAAAGTTTTGCAAGGCGATAACGATAAAGGCTAGTCCTCTCATCTCATTGCTTTATATATTTCTAGAAGAAATTCTTTACCGAAAATGCTAGTACAAGTCGCGCTTACTTTTGCAACCAACAATTCCAAGCAGGCGATTTTCGCAGTATGGAACAAGCATAGCCCACCTACGTACTCATTTGAACATGTGAATGCTTGAAGTCATAAGAGTAGCGCTCGAAGAATGGAAAGTATATGTGCAATTGAAGGAGTAATGTACAGTGATAACAAATCTCATAAACACAGACGGCGTAGAAATACATTTGATGATGACCAGAGAACCAAGAAAGGTTGTAGCAAAAATAACGGATTGACTTGGTGATGAATATTTATGACGGTGCTTGACTAGGGTTTTATATGACACTTCCGATATCAGGATGTTGTTTACCCCAAACGAGTGAGGTGCAGACGACGAGTGATAGCAAGAGCTAAATCCTAATCAGATCAGTGAGTGTACCACAACGAACGAGATGAGTCCTCACTAGGAAAAGAACTGATAACTGCCTAACCTGGCCGCGGGGAGGCTCGGGCTCACGGAGAGCGACCTCATCCTTCGTGGGCTGAAGTCATGCAAGTATTAAAAATCTGCAGGCTCAACAAGAACTGGGTCACTCACAAGAGCTACAGTGAAATAAACACGGTCGTCCCAGTCAATATCTCCATCATGGGTTGAGGTCTGCAAAGCATTCAGTTGAATAGAGATAGCCGGAATCACAGGAAGTGTGCACACCATCAGGGGATGATTTCGATTGAAATGCGCGTAGCTGTAGGGCTCGTATCGAAAGACGAAAGAGGGCAGTGGAATGTGTTCGTAGTATGCGGTCGGACTCGGAGGGAAAGAATCTGCCTGACGAAGAACCGAGTGCACAGAGGGGAAGAGATGGTCCCGGGTCCGGACTGGAGGCATGGTGGAAAAGAGAGAGGGAAATGAACGTGGGTGGGAGAATTTACGGTCGGCCCCTCCAATTTTTAAAGCGAGCCTGGGCTTCGACGTCGAAAACTGTAGCCGTATTGAGCAACCCTACATGGCGTTTGGCGTAAACACAGAATAACATGGGCGAGTATTGACCTGCAATTTGATCCCGCGGATGCACTTCACTCAATGATCGTACATTTTTCGAACCATCGACAGAGGCATCGTGATTCTGACATGCGAGAATTCCTACCCACAAATCCGTGTGCTTGTCCTGGACACATTCGTTCGAATTCGAGACTGGACCGCCGAATATGCTGGAAATCGAATGGCACTTTTGACGCCTGATACTTGCTTCCTCTGGCGCTGCTTCCGAATTCTCGCTTAGGATGTCTGGGCCCACGTCTCCAAATCTCTTATTACGCGTATATTCCAAATCTGTGACGCCTACGCTGTCGTTCTCGAAGGAACCCAGCGCACGGCCAATTTGTGACGTTACATTGGTTATATAATATCATCACACCTGTGACGATTCGTGAGTCACAAACCACGTCAGTAGGAACCGAGGCTTACAATCGTACATCCACTGTAGTCTTCAACAGTCCAGTACTCCATTCTCTGTGGTTGCCTGAATCCAACGAAAAGGCGAACGTAGTGTGCTTTCAATATTCTTCAAGGGCTAGCAAGAGCTGCAAGATCTGTCAAGACGCCAAGGACCCAGTGCTACCAGCAAATATTGTCAAGAACAAGAGGAAGCCTCAAGACCTGAAGAGACTGAAGATATACCTCAATATTATATCCAGACACTGCGCCCCCAACCCAATTCAACAAAATCGCCCTGTTGTGACTGTCTGTGAAATCTTGAATATCTTGAGCTCCATAGGCGAATGATCGTAAACTGGATATACCTGAGGACCGGATGACTTGTCGACAAGCCAGGAAGATTGCTGCTATGTTCCCAAGTTCAAGAGTACCAACGGCTGATTTTTAATGTCCGGTAGTCGTCAAAGGCGACGGTGGGCAGTGATGCTCCTTGCAAGCCTCCATGCACGAGCTTGGAAGCTTGTATCAGAGACAAAACCTGTCAAGAAGCCTTCAACCACGGCGGTGCAAGTCCTGCCAGGATCCGGAGTCAATGCAGAGTCGAGGCGATTTGATTTCTGGACAAATAGCCGTTCCGCTGTTTCTTCTCAAGATATCGAGGCTGTCATCTTGAGGCCTTAGAAGACGGGCACTAGACGTGAGCCTGTACCAGGAGAGCGAGCTCAACGACTGAGCCAAGGGATGGTGGCAGTTTGACGTTGGTGTGCGTCCGTGTACATCAGTGTGCTGCACAAACAAACTCCGTCCGAATGTCCTGTTCAGTGTCCGGCCGCCACAGAACAATTCCTGCTATCCTCTTTCCTGGTCTGCACCTTTCTATCCAGCTGCATTACTTCTTGTATTTTTATTTCGAATTTTGGACCCCCAGCACCTGTCTCGGAAGACGACAGCTGCGAGTGGCTTCACGGCACTCCTATTTTCTGGTTACCTTGTCTCTCATAAACTTCCGGATTCGATAATTCGTTTTTGCCACGGTTGGATTTAATTCCAAGGCCGCCGCCGTCCTCCGTGACTTCAAGCCAGTTTGGCGAAGCTGCCACTTGCCTCAGTCGCAAAGAATGTTGGGCTGCTATGTACTAGCAACCTGTTGACGAACCGCCGCACTTGCCTACATCCGCAGCGGACATGACATTCTACACCATAGATCTGATTTTCCCTTATAAGCTTTCATCGCGCAACTCATAGCCATAGCAGACGCTCTACGTATCGAATTCGGTCGTCGTTCACAATATCAAGCACATAATCGTTATTCTGGGCGACTCTGACGCAACAACTGCTGAAACTTTTATTCGAACCATTTTGTTCAGCGAAGTTCGAACGTGCGACTTCACCGGTTGACCGTACATCTGTTTGCCTGATATTACAAGCCTGGTATTGGCATTATCTGACGTTGTAGCAGTAACGGTCAAGGTCAGTAGATTTCCTTTGCTGTTGGAGCCCATCTCATTCGGGTTCAGTTCGATCCCCTATCTCGCTTCCTAGGTGGTCTTAGGCGCGACCAGTCGTCGATGATCCCGTGCGTCTTTGTCTCGAATGGCACTGAGCTCAATATCGGATCCGCATGTATCTATATACGCCTATCGAGCCGTATCTCAGCTACTAGTCTGGCCTTGAGGACGGTCATACAAACGGCGACTATCAGGCTCAAGAAGTGATCCCCGCATGCTCTTATGTGGATGAAGTGGCCGATGAACACGGTGGCTATCTCATCGTTGCCACCTGTTCGAAGTCGAATTGAGCCCCGCCTTTTCTGCGAAATTAGAGACTAGCATGCTTCAGTGAACATGTTGCCACTTGCGCTGCCAGCAGACGGACCAACCCAAACCTGCACGCGCTAGGACAATCGCCTCATGAACAAAATGGATCGTTCTACCATGGATCAAAACACAACCCACACACAAATGCGGTGGACCGACGAAATCTCTGACAACACTATCAGGGAGATAATTACCGGGAAAGACAAGACAGAAGACAGTGATCCTGTTGAAGCGTCCACGGACCTGGAAGAATTTCCAGACGGCGGAATCAGAGCTTGGCTGATTGTCGGAGGGGTGTGTTATAGCATAGACGCTCAGTCGATTTGACCATGACTACTTGTCGTTTTCTAGACTATGTGCAGCGCCTTCGCAACGTAAGCGTCGACCACATTAAGCATCATGACACCACTGACTAGGTTTCACCGCTCTAGGGTCGGCTTCGTCAATGCGTGGGGAGTCAGTGTGCCTTTCAATTGTCGGAAAGCTGCTGTTCACTCAAATTCAACAGGTATTCCAAGAATATTATGAAGAGACCTTGTTAAAGAACTACAATCCCTCCACCATGTGAATATTCCTTTTTGCATCTTTCAAAGGCATTTATCAATTAAATGTGTAGTGCATGGATCGGCTCTGTCCAAGTACCTCCTACTGTCCATTACCGTAGTACGCTGGTACTGAATTAATGGAACAGTACGCTCTCATCCTTATGCCAGGCATAATCGTCGGCCACCTATTCGATATCGGGTATTTCAGGATCCCTTTCATACTCGCGTCCATCCTGGTAGTTGTATCAACCCTCCTCATTGCTCAGTGCACCCAGTACTGGCATTACCTGCTTTGCCAGGGTTTCGCTATCGGGGTTTGTTTTCTCCACATTCATCTTCGCTCGTTGATCGAAGTCCTGGTGCATAGCTGGCCTGTGGAACGATATTTAGTTGCGTTGTAGGTATCATCGGACAATGGTTCCGGCGACGACGAGGGATCGCCATGGGTTTAATGACTGGTTCCGGGTCGATTGGGAGCACAGTGTTCCCTATAGTTGTTCGTAGGCTCATAAAAGATATTGGGTGCGTACATGCTCTTTGTATGTCAGATCATTGACAACAAATATGCC
>JAUEPU010000387.1:0-29852 GCA_030435615.1 Armillaria luteobubalina | reverse complement strand
TTGTGTTCCCTTGTCCAGCCTACCCATTTTACTAGATAGTTGGTAATCAGTCGAGAAGGTTGGCCCTCTTTTCTCTTACCCTTTGAGTTCAAGTGTTGAGGACTTCTTTGACTTCATACTGTTCTTCATCTTCAATGAGATCTGGTGGTGGTGGTGGTGGTGGTAGTTCTTGGTTTGGGAATGCTGGTGGTGTGTATGGGGTTAAGAGCTTTTCATTGAAGCGTGGGTGAATACACCAGTGAGGGGGAAGTTTGAGTTTGTATGTGGAGGCACCTGCCTTTTCGAGAATTCGGAATGGGCCTACTCATTTGTTGTTGAGCTTCTTTTTTGGTTGTGGGAGATGGAGGTTGGTGGCATCAAGCCAAACCAAGTTGTCCTTTTTGTATGCGATTGCCTTGCCCTTGTGCTTGTCATACTGGTTTTTCATCTTTGCTGCTGCTTCTTCGAGGGCTTGTTGACAAAGCTTGTGGATTTTTTGCATTTGTGATGTGAAATTACCAGCAGCAGGGTTGGTGAAGGGACTTTGGTGTTCAGTTTCAGGTATGACTCAGGGGTTAAGCCCATACACGGTGAAGAAAGGGCTTTGGCCTGTGGCAGAGTGTTTTCAGTTGTTGTGTGCGAATGCCGTGAGAGCGAGCCACTTGTGCCAGTCGTCTTGCTGGTATCTAGTAAATATCCTTAGATATTTTTCGATCTCCTGGTTGACTCTCTCTGTTTGTCCATCCGTTTGGGGGTGAAAGGCTTTGGATGCATTAGGGGTGATTTGGAGGATTCAATAGAGGTCTGTCATGAATTTTGAGACGAATTGAGGACCTCTATCTGAGATGATGGTTCAGGGCATGCTGTGGGTGGCGAACACCTTGTCATGGAAGATTTTGGCAGTCCCTTTGGATGTCAGGGTTCCGTTGCATGCTACAGGAATGATTTTTTTGGAAATCTATCTACGATAACTAGGATGGCATCATATCCACCAGATTCCTTGAGACCGGTGACATGCCCCCAGGGCATTTACACGTGTAATTTCGCGTTATTAGGCATTGCATACCTAAAATAGAAGTCTGCGAATGCAATAAGAGAGAATATACAAAGAGTGCAATGATATTAAGCAAGTACAATGAATATTGGAAGTGACTATTGGTAGAGCACATGGTCTAGCTTAGAGCAATACTAGATAAGGTCAATCTAAGTATGAGAACTCAGTGCTTGATACTAACTGCACCAAGATAACATTGCATGGGTATCAGAATATAATAATTAGAGACATGTGTGATACTAGACAAACTACGAGAGACATTGATCTATGATGCACAAGGCATGGATCGACCGGCAACTTGCACGCCTAGTGATATAATGGCTACAAATGAATAAAACCAAGAATACTCACTTCGGCCGAAGAGCGCAAGGCCTAGATGAATACTAAGTCATCACAAATTACAGAGACACTTAGAGAAATATGAATAAGTCGAATTGGGACTTGTTTGATAAGAGATATCTCCGAGGATATAACTGGAGACATGACCTATCACTGGGTACAGTGTTAACCGATGTCACAACCATGCGTGCTACAAAGTCTGGGTCCGAGTCGGGCATTTGACTAAGTGCCAAGCGATGGCATGCTCATGTGGCATGCGCAGGATGCAAGGGATGGAAGGCTGCAGAAGAAATAATACTATAACTGGTTGTACTAATTTGTAGATCATAGAAAGTATAAATACAGTAGTATAGAAGTAGTGTACAAGTTTTGGACCCCTGGTGTAACGGTGCAAAGCTTTTCTGCCATGCACTCTAGCACTTGGAGTTGTTTGTAGCTTCGAGTGAGAGAATATAGACCTTAGCTGAGACTTATTGTGTGATATTGAGTAGTGCGCTAGACAAAGAAGGTTAATGCGGCACTTGGTGCATAGGTTTTGGTCATTGTTTGACTTGCGCTCCTATAGAGAATTCGAGTTGAGTGTCAGTATGGACACTTTCTCACTTCTTTGAGGTTCTTGTGTGATGCAAGGCACTACAGGCAGCAGAGGTTCAAACCCTTTGGTCTGATTAGTGCTTGCTTTCTGTATTTCCACAGGTTGGCAAAGGTTCAAACCCTTTGGCTTGTCAGATGGGGTTATCTGTGTTATTTTGTGTTCTCTGGATCGCATAGGTTGGAACCCTGTGGATCTATGATCAGTTAGGAAGCTCGAGTGCATAGGTATAGACCCTGTGGCTTGTGTGGATTGTGTTAGTGTATTGGTTTCTGCTTGGAGCGCTGTGCTTTGAGTCGTGTCTAGTGGTTAGTTCTGTTGTCCATTGTGGCTGTTTTGAATAGTGCACGACTGTAGAAGAGTTGTGGTTACGTCTATCGACGTATAGAGTTGTTGTTAAACCCCTTTGCCTTGAAGCCAAGTGACGAACATTGCTCCTCTTGTTTGAGAAAAGCTTTTAGACTTAGAGAAGTCTAGATACGATATGAGCGCTATCGCTATACATGTATCTTAGAGATATTGAGAATACAGTTCTTTGTGTTGCTACTTCTATCGCATCAGAATCCCCCAACGAACTTGAGTGTGTTTGTGTGTGTAGTGTTAGGTGTGGGTGTGATCAGTGTCTTCGACTCTGTTGCATTTCTAGCTTGTGCATGCAAGCAGCTCTTTACCAGTGATTAGGTTGACAGAGATGTGTGTCCATGGTTCCAATGGGATGGTATTGGGGTGGAGTGGTGCCTTTCTTGCCTGAGTGTTGGTTTTTACTCACTGGCATGTCTTGCATCATTTTACATATCTTTCTATTGTCTGTTTGATCTTTGGCCACCAGTACTCTCTTTGAACAAGTTCATTGGTCTTGTCAATTCCTGGGTGTCTGGCGGTTAGGTGGTTGTGGGACATGGTGATGATTTCTCCCCTGAGTTTTTCATCTTGGGGTATGTAGATTCTTCTGGTGAGCATTAGGAGTCCTTTCTCCATGGTGATTCCTCTTTCGTGGTTTAGGGAGTCGGAAATTCCTCGGTCCCATTTGTCGGTGCTCTTGGTAGCATGCTTGATTTTCGAGTGGATACTGGATGTAGTGGGCATGATCATTGCCCGGAAGTGTTCCAGTTTTAGGACTATGATTTCATTGTTGTCCCGCTTGCCTTGGTCATGATCATCCTGTTGGGATAGTAGGTCGGCTTTTTGGTTTGCAGTGCCAGGCTTGTGGTGAAGGGAAAAATGGTATTCTGTGAGTTTGGTTACCCAGCAGGCTTGTCGGCAGTTGAGCTTCTGGGGTTTTCTGAAGTATTGGAGGTTTTGGTGGTCAGTCCAGACTTCAAAATCAATGGTGGCTCCCATTAGATCATGTCTCCATTCGGCGAGGGCAAGCATTATGGTGAGGAGTTCCTTGTCATATATTTTGTAGTTTCTTTCTGTCGTTGTCAACGACTTTGAAAGGAAAGCCACTGGTCTCCATTTGCCATCCTGTTGTTGGCTCAGTACTGTGCCTATGGCTCCTTCACTGGAGTCAGCTTCTACTCTGAACTTTCCATCTTCTTTTGGTAATGCTAAGATTACATCTTCTGCCATTTGCTTTTTCAATTGTTGGAATGCTTGGTTTTGGGCTGCGCCCCAGTTCCAAGGGGCGTTCCCAGTGAGTTGGGTTATGGGGTTGGACTATTTTGGAATAGTTTTTGATGAACTTCTGATAGAAATTCATGAAACCCAAAAAGCTTTGTAGTTCTTTCTTTTTGGTGGGTGTGGGCCATTCCATAATGCCTTTGACTTTGATGGGGTCCATGTGGATTGATCCTTCACTGATGATCACCCCTAAATACTCGGTTTCTAGGACCTCAAATTCACACTTCTCAGCCTTAAGGAACAGCTTGTGCTCCCTCAGACATTGAAGTACTCATCAGACAATCTTTCGGTGTTCTTGGAGGTTTTTTGAGAATATCAGGATGTCGTCAAGGTAGATGGTTACTTTTCCTTCGGTGATTAAGTCATGGAATATGTTGTTCATCATCCATTGGAAGGTTGCGGGGGAGTTAGTGAGTCCAAAGAACATGACTGTTGGTTCAAACAGTCCTTGGTTGGTTCAGAAGGCAGCTTTATATTCATCACCTTCTTTGATGTGTACATTGTTATATCCCCAGCATATGTCTAGCTTGGTGAAGTATTTTGCGCCTTGTAGTTTGTCCATGAGCTCCAAAATGAGTGGTAGGGGATATCAGTTTTTGATAGTCATTTTATTGAGTTTTCAGTAGTCTTGGACCAGGCAGAGGGTGCCATCTTTCTTTTTTACGAAGAAGAATGGTGATGCAAAGGGGGATTTTAATGGTCTTATTCTTCCAGTGGACAGATTCTCATCCAAGAATTGTCAAGTTCTTCCTGTTCATTTCGGTTCAGCAGATATACCTTGCAGTTGAGGGTGTTACTGGCATTGGGGATGAGTTCAATGGCATGGTCCCATGGCTTCTGATCTGGAAGCTCATCAAAGTTGTCTTTTGAGAACAGGTCTTGGAACCCTCTATAATCGGGGGGCACCATTTCCTCAAAACTCTTCTTCAGCTTCCCTTTGCTTGCTTTGCGGCCAAATCATTCACATATTGAATTGCTTTGATTTCTATTTCCTCAGTCATATCTATTGCTAATATAGTATCTCCTTCTTCCAATTCTCATCCCATCTGTCTTTGGGGTCTGCATCTGGTAAGGTGAATGGTTGCTTCTGACATTGGCATCGTCCAAATATGATTTTCTGTGTTTTCCAATTGATAACGGATTGTGGCAGATTAACCAGTTCATGTCCCAGGAATACCCTTCTGGTGCCTAGATCGGTGACTGCTAGGTCAATTCGTTCTGTGTGTCCTCCTATAGTCATTCGTAGTTCGACAAAGTGCATGACCTCCCTGCCTTATTATGATGTTCCATTGCATTGTAGACCAGAATGGGGGCACTGGTTGCTTGAGTTGGTAGGTCATGCTCTTCTACATATTTGTGATCAATGGAGCTCCTGTACATCCACTGTCTATTAGGGCTGTGGTCTTGAGAGTTTGGCGATTGGTAAGAGTCTTGAGTCGGACTTCAGTGGTTAGGTCTTTTGCTCCGCTCTGGGTTTGTCGGATATATCAGACTGGTTTGCAGAGTTCTTCTAGCTGCTTGAGTGCCTGAGTGCAGGGAAGAGTGAGAATGTGCAGTAGCATTTCTCGGTCTGCTTCTGCTTGTTGCATCTTGTGGGTCCAGTGCACTAGAATGGCACGGGCTTCGTAACTACCCATTGCTTGTCTTATCACTTGCCATGTCCATTCAGTTTCAAATGGGATCATGTACCTGGATTCTTCTTTCTCAATTGTCTTTTAGCTCTGTCCAATGTGGTCTTCCTTTACTTGTGTCCACCATCTGTTGTATGCCTTCATGTCGGTCATGTCAGGGTCTCCTTCCCTGCAATAATGGTGTCCCTGAAGATATGCTTGCCATTCGGGGTCATCATCCTCATTGTACTTTTCTTCGGCTTTCTTCTTTGCCTTTCTAGAACTGCTAGGGTCCACAGACATCTCTGTCAAGGTGTTTTCCACCCTTGGTAGCTGTCCTTTTGGCTCTGTGGGTTGGGCGTCTTGCCTCCAAAGGAGGGCTTTTTTGCATCAGGGATGGCCCACATGCATCTGCCTTTTTGGCAGCAGCAGCCAATCGGTAGGATGTGTTGTCTTTGTCATCCAGCACTTCTTCTAGAGAAACCTTGTGTGAGTGAGGAGAGAGTGGAGGAGGACTTATTGGGTCTTGGGCATGCCTACCACCCATCTTGTGTGGCAGACAAGGTGCTTGTGCCCCATCGGTTGAGAACTGTTCTGATCCCAGCGATGACTTTTCCGCTCTGTCCTGTCTGCCCTTAGTCAGGTTGTCCCCGGCATTTGAGTGTGTGTCTACAGGAGTTGCAGTTAGCTTGTTGCAAGGGATTTCTCCTTTGGTCTTGCCTCCTGGGGCTATTGCCATTCCGTGCTCCCTCTGCTGCAGCTGTTGTGGTCAGGGATTCTTCTTTTTGGGGAAGCCGCATGCTTCTGCTTGTCGGGCGCTGTCCAAGGGTGTTTCAAGAACATCTTTGGCGGGGCCCATTCAACTTTGGTGAGGTGGTCCTTGTCTTCCTGGTCCATCATGTTAGTTAAAATACTGTACTGGTTGTGCGATTCTTTGGGTGCTTTACTGGAGGCAGAGAGACTTGGTATATTTGAATGTATGATAGATAGTCCTACAGAAGTATCATAAGTCCATCCAGCAGTATGTAAAGCACCATTAGAGAGTCCAGCTGACCGAGTAGAATCGCTTACTCATTGGCCTCTTCTTTTACCTCTGTAACGAGCATGCCATGGACTCCACAGACATCAACCTTCAACCAACCCCACCGGCTCCAATACACTTACCAGAATCCGACGGATTCCATTTCCCGGTTTCTATCCCATATTTCATATCTCTATTTCACATATTCATTTATCACACCTAGAATCCGTCAACGGTACCGAGTAGGTGTTATATCGGAGTCCATGGAATACTCAACTCCTCTAGATACAGATTATTCTAGACTTACATTATTCCAGCCATGTCCATACTTATTCTAGCCTCCATCCATCGGACTCCGCTCTAGTATATAAACTGTACAACTAGTAGTACATACCTCAGTTCGAATATCAACTTGGTTTAGCCCAATACTCTCGCACTCACTCTACTTGGCCTTCAAGCCTAATCTCAATCCCTTCTATAAGCCCATGGATTCCGACTCCGTGTGACTTCATCCTAATCCTTACTTGTCATACTCCACGGACTCCATCTGTATCCATCTTAGGGCTTCAACCCAGGGGTGACATTGCTAATAGCTTCGCCAGGCCCACGTGCATTCCGCGGACTCCACGGCATGCATTCCACTTCACTTCCCTCTATTGGCATGATCCTAACAGTATATTCAAACTCAAACCCTTGAGTCGAAATTTTAGGAATGTCTACCGTAATTCTCGAACAAACCGAGACTACTCAGTCCACCTCAGACCCCAAACCCACTTTCTCGATGAACGACATTCCCCAATCCACTTCCAAAGGAGATCAACACCTTTTTGGTGAAGACTCCGCATCCACCAGCCGGTCCCGTAGGGAAACCTACACCCACAATGGCTTCACCCAACGCCAAGCCAACAACGGAATCAACCCTGATCTGTTCAACCTCAACCTCGCCCCCGGACCCTTGGAATCCATTTCAGGTGGCTACGGCAGCTACCGAACGACCCTCCACGGACTCCGATTCCTAACCCGCGTCGCCCATTCCCCGTTCAAAATGAAGAGGAACCTGGCAGCGATTCCGAGGATGATGTTGACTCCCCTAGTAACCGCAGCTCGCGCCTTCCATGGGGCAACGACAACCGCCGACCTGGCGGTGGCCCACCTAATCCTGGTGGCCCTGGAGGTCCCGGCGGTAACCCTCCTAATCCTCCGAATCCTCCTAATCCTCCTAACAATCCTAACAATGACGAAGCCATGATCAGGACTTCTTTAACCTGCTCCATGGCCTCGCCAACCAAGTCAATAACCCTCCGCAACGCCCAATACGCACCAAGGTCAAGGAGCCTGATACCTTTGACAGCTCGGACCCGCAGAAGCTGAAGGCGTTCATTGTTTCCCTCCAGTTGAACTTTAACGATAGGCCCGACGCATTCCGCGCTGATGCCTCGAAAGTCAACTACGCTGTATCCTTCCTTTCCGGTGTCGCCCTTGATTGGTTTGAACTGGATATTCTCCATCCTAACCATGCTCAACCTCCTGCCTGGGCATACTCCTATGCCGCTTTCCTCGTGGAACTCTGGACTAACTTTGGTCTGTTCAATGCCATCGGAGACGCTGAAGACGAGTTGGAAAACCTTCGGATGCGCGACGGAGACCAGATTATGAAGTATATAGTCCGCTTCAACCAACACGCCTCTATTGTCGGCTATGGTGACAATTCCCTGCACCACGCTTTTTACCGCGGACTTTGCTCGCAGATTAAAGACGATATGGCCCACCATGGTAAGCCTGATAATCTCCATGACATGCGTACCCTAGCACAGGAACTCGATGCTCGTTATTGGACTCGGAAGGCCAAGATTTCATGTGAAAACCATGATAAACCTTCCTCCTCTTCATCCTCCTCCTCCAAACCTAAGGGTTCGAGCTCAAACTCGAGCTCCTCCTACTCCACGGCGCCCAAATCCTATGGTTCCACTGCCACGGGCTCCGCCCCCACCTACCAGTCCTCTTCATCCTCTTCCTCTTCCTCGCCCGCCAAGAAGCCCTACGCTGACAAGCTAGGCAAAGATGGTAAGCTCACTCCTGAGGAGAAGGAACGCCGCCGGAAGAACAATCTTTGTATGTTCTGCGGCAACAAGCACAAGACCGAGGACTGTAACAAGCGCAAGGCCATGGGTTCCACTCGTGGTCGTGCTGCTGAGGTTTCAGAGCCTCCTGTCTCTACTGATTTGGCTCCCTCAGAGTCGGAAAAATAGAGAGCAGCCCTGTTTCCTCCATGCAAGGACAGGGTTGCATTGACTGTCATTGCACCTCGGAGATCGTAACCCTCAACACTGCCGCTCTTTCCAATCATTCACTAACTGTATCACTATCATCTGAAGTCGGTTCTGGATCGGAACCCAACGGCTCTCCTATTTCTATTATCCTTCGTTTTCTTGCTCTCGTCGATTCTGGTTCAAGCCATTGCTTCATTGATTCCAAATATGTTGAGGATCATCACCTCCCTACTACTTCCATTCCCCCTGTTCAACTTTGACTTCTTGACGGCTCCACCGGATCTCACATTTCCCAATCCATTTCGCTCCCCGTACGCTTTCCGTTGGGCGACATCATCCCCATTGACTTCTATGTCACTCATCTTGATTCATCCTGTAACATTGTTCTGGGATACAACTGGCTCTCCCGCTACAATCCGTTGATTGACTGGGCAAGGCACAGTATCACTTTCCGTTCAAAGCTATTCGGTGCTTCTATTCCTTCTAGCGCTTCCGCGCCCTCCAACACAACAGTGCCGCACCGCATGGACCCTTCAGGTCCCATTCCATCCAAACCTCCTTCGAGATCCCGACGGACTCCGCTGCTGTATGAGCCTATCTACTCGTATCCTTCCATCCCATCATTCGCTGCTTCGGTTGCACCCAAGATATCAATTATTTCTGCGGCCGCTTTCATACGAGCTTGTGCAGAAGAAGGTGCCCAACAATTCACGTTACACCCTTCCATGCCTAGTGTTAGTGGCCAAGCCGCTTCCATGGCTCCCGTGGATTTAACTGATGTCCCACCAGAGTACCATGACTTTGCCGATGTGTTCAGTGATTCCCTCTCAGAGAAACTCCCCAAGCATCGCCCTTACGACCTCAAAATCAATCTTGAGGAAGGCACTTCTCCTCCGCTCGGACCCATCTATTCCCTCTCTGAATCGGAACTCAAAGCCTTATGCGAATTTATTGACGAAAATGTCCGTAATGGTTTCATCTCTCCCTCACATTCTCCCCATGGAGCCCCAGTACTCTTCATCAAGAAGAAAACCGGTGAACTCAGGCTCTGTGTTGATTTCCGCGGCTTGAACAAAATCACGAAAAAAGATCACTATCCACTTCCCCTCATTTCTGATCTTCTTGACTCCACGCGGTCCGCGCGTCTATATACAAAACTCGACCTCCGCCACGCCTACCATCTTGTCCGTATTTCTGAAGGAGACAAATGGAAAACCGCATTCCGCACCCGCTATGGGTCTTTTGAATGGCACGTCATGCCATTTGGTCTTACCAATGCCCCCGCGGCTTTCCAACGCTTTGTCAATGACATCTTTGCAGATATGCTTGACGTCTCTGTCGTCGTCTACCTCGACGATATCCTCATCTATTCCAACAATCCCGCGGAGCACCAAAAACATGTACGAGAGGTCCTACACAGACTCAGAGAGAACAATCTCTACTGCAAGGGATCCAAATGCAAATTTCATCGGGATTCCATGGAATATCTAGGCTACGTTCTCTCTCCTGAAGGCTTACGTATGGCTGAAGACAAAGTCAAAGCTATTGTCGACTGGCCAGTCCCGCGGAAGGTCAAAGATATCCAATCATTTCTTGGTTTCGCTAATTTCTATCGCCGTTTTATCCATGAATACAGTGAGATTGTGTTGCCCCTAACACGTCTCACTCGCAAGGGTATTCCATGGAAATTCGACGACGAATGCCTGGCTGCATTCAACGAGCTGAAACAGGCTTTCACTCATGCTCCTATCCTTACCCACTGGATTCCCGACTGTCAATTAGTCGTGGAAACTGACGCCTCCGACTACGCTATTGCCGCCATCCTTTCTATTTACCTTGAGGATGGTGAGATTCACCCTATTTCCTTCTTGTCCCGAAGTCTCCACAGAGCCGAGCTCAACTATGATACCCATGATAAAGAGCTTCTAGCCATTTTTGAAGCCTTTAAATACTGGTGTCATTACCTGGAAGGCTCTGCAGAACCCATCGACATCGTCACCGATCACAAGAACCTCGAATATTTCTCTACTACCAAGGTTCTTACTCGATGACAGGTGCGCTGGTCTGAATTCCTTTCCCAGTTCAACCTTGTTATTCGGTTCCGACCGGGTAAACTTGGTGGGAAACCGGATGCACTCACTAGACGATGGGATGTCTACCCTAAAGAGGGGGATAGTCAATACGCTCAAGTCAATCCTCATAATTTCCGCCCTGTATTTACTCAAGAACAACTCTCCACTTCTCTCCGCGCTACATTTCTTGAAGGTCCCGTACTCCATGCTAGTGCTATCATGGACATGGATAAGCTCCACTCTGATATCAAGCAAGCACAACCCACGGATCCCGCGGCGACCGAAGGTTTTCATCTTGCTTCATCCCCTTCCAATCCTTCCCGGTGGTCTGTGGATGAGTCAGGAATACTTCGTCTTGACAATCGCATCTACGTCCCGGACGCCGCGGACCTCCGTCTTCGTGTCCTACAAAACAATCATGATCATATCTTGGCAGGTCATTTCGGTCAAAACCGGACACTCGAACTAGTCCGACGGAATTATACCTGGCCACAGATGCGTGAATTCGTTCACCACTACGTCAAGTCTTGTACTACTTGTGGTCGTAACAAAACACCTAGACATCGTCCTTTCGGCCTACTCAAACCTTTGCCTGTACCGACATGTCCGTGGGATTCCATTTCCATGGATTTCATCGAACAACTTCTGGACTCCAACGGATTCACTGCCATTCTTGTCGTCGTCGACTGTGCAAGCAAACAGGCCATATTCATACCCACTCATGATACCATTAACTCCACGGATCTCGCACAGCTTTTTGTTACCCATGTCTTCTCCAAGCATGGTGTCCCTACTCACATCACTTCTGACCGTGGCTCTGAATTTGTCTCCCAATTCACACGTGCCCTTGCTAAAGCCCTCAATATGGAACTCCACTTCACTTCTGGTTATCACCCGGAAGCCGACGGACAAACTGAACGCGCCAACCAAACCCTCGAACAATACATCCGCATCTATTGTTCTTACCAACAAGACAATTGGGATACCCTATTACCCATTGCCAAATTCGCATACAACAATGCTCCTAACGCTTCCACCGGAATCTCTCCATTCTTTGCTAACAAGGGATACCATCCTAACATCACGATATACCCTGAACGCGATATCGCTTCCGCTCGGGCCCGCAACTTCATAGTCAACCTCAATGATCTTCACCAATTCCTTCGCAACGAAATCTCCCATGCTCAGTCCCGCTACAAATTCCAAGCGGATAAGCGACGTTCCCCAGCTCTGGATTTCAAAGTAGGTGACAAGGTTTTCCTTAATTCCAAACATATCAGGACTACTCGCCCTACTGCAAAATTTGCAGAGAAATTCCTCAGACCATTCAACATCATCGCACAGCCTGGATCCCATTCATTCACTCTCAAGCTCCCCGCGGATCTCCATTCCATTCATCCTGTATTCCATGTCTCACAGTTGGAACCCGTGGAATCCAATACCATTCCTAATCGTACCCAACCACCTCCACCTCCAGTTGAAGTTGACGGCGAAGAACAGTACGAGATTGCACAGATTCTCAACTCTAAACTCGACCGTCGGTTCCGATGCCCTCTTATCTATCATGTTCAATGGTTGGGTTATGAAGGTACTGATGAAGAGTTTGCTTGGATTCCCGCTACCAAATTCTCCGCGGACGAATACATTGAAGATTTCCATCGTCGTTACCCAGACAAACCAGGACCGCTATCCAAGGTCACCATTCCAAAAGTCACTACCAAACCTCCCTCTACCATTTCCTGATTTACGTCTCTGCCGGCTCCGTTCGGAAAACGCTCCTCCAATTTCAAATATGATTCTGGAAAACTATTGCAAATTACTTTCCTAATTGGGAACGGACTCCGCCAGCTCCTTTCTTGACTTCATCTTATTCTCTCACTCCATTTCTGACATCAAGAAATCATCTACATTCTATGCCCCTACTGGGCGCAATACTCTACTGTCCTTGTACAAAAGTACTACATATAAAAATTATTCAAGAAAAAGGACTAGGCAGCCACGGACTCCCCACCTTCCTCCATGTCTACATCTTCGTCATCGTTGCCCGTGGCCTCCACTTCAACTTCCCCTTCAATTCCATCCTCTTCATCTTCACTACCAACTTCCTCTTCCTCCGAGGCCTCCGCCTCTTTTTCTTCATCAACCCTCTTCACTAACTTCCTACCTGTCCTACCCTTGATTGCATCCAACTCCGCGATCCCGACGGTCCCTGCGCCTGGCACCATTTCTGCCCTCACCGGCTCCTCTTCGAACTCTCCATCGGAATCCTCCACCAAATATTCATCTGTTCCATTCAGGAACTTTTTCCATAATCCCCACTCAGTACAACTTCCTCCGACGTGGTAAAAACTCTCCCTTGCCTTGCGAAACTTGACACTGGCGTTAATAGCATCAGTCAACGCACCACGTCCGCAGCTTCCAACCCAGAGCTCCATATTCGCCAACTCGAACGGGTCCGCGCCATTCAAAGTCTCGGGGTTGGCAATGCGCGAATGCCAAACCTGGGCAACATCCTTGTCAAGTCACATTGACATAGCCTGTCGGAGCGCCTCGGGGTTCACTCCCTCCAAGTCTTGAAGCTCGTACAGGGACATGGCCCATTCGTCCTTGGACGCCTTCGGAACGAAATCGTACGGATATTTGGGATCGGCACTGGGGAGGTAATCGTCTAAGAGGTCTTCAACTTTTGAAGCAAGACCTTCCAATTTTCCCTCCATCACATCCATTCGAGCATGGAGACCATGCAACAAGTCCATGACCTCCTCCATCGCCGCCGGATCCGCCTCGTCACTGAAAACACACTTCGCTTTCCTAAGCTTGCACCTGGCGCAAGAGCGTCCCTTCTTCACGGGGAAGCACTGAGCCCCGTCGGTGCGACACTGACCACAGCGATCTAGACAACCATTAAGACATATCCACGGGACCGGACGGCCACTTACCTTTGCCATAAAACTCCATGTCCCCTTTCCCTGGGACCGGATCCATCTTCAACCTCTTCACAGGTCCACCCGAATGATTCTGCCCTGAAGGGCCCACGGCATCGTCGCTATCCACCACATATGGAGCAGACTTCACCCTGCGTTTCTTGATTCCCGCGGCCGCCGCCGCACGCACTTGTCATTCTTTGCAATGCTCCATCAAAACGTCCTGTGCTTTCGCTTTCCCTTTAGAACTTTGAGGAGCCTCCATGGGATCCTCGGCCCCAGATTCCTCCAAATCTTCCTCATCCGAAGCACCAGATGCGAATTTGCGTACTTCCGCATCCTCCACTGCCTTCCCTTTTCCTTTATCCTTTCCAACCTCCATCTCCCTTTCCTCCTGCTCCTTCTGCTTCTCCCGCTCTGCGGCCTGCATCGCCCTCAATTCTGCCAACGCCTTCTCCCTCTTAACCCTTGCCGTTTCCTGCCTTTCTCTCTCCTCCGCGGCCAATCGCTCCAACTCCAACCTCTTCGCCTCATCGGCCAACCGTTTCTTCTCCGCGGCCTCCTTCTTTGCCTTCGCCCCCACAATCTTCTTCGCCCGTTCCTCTTTCTTATGAGCCTCCTCCGCGGCTGCCGCCTCCTTCCTCGCCTTTGCCACAGCAGCCTCTTGCTCAATCCTCCACTCATCGTGAGCCTCCACGGCCACACGATAAGCTGCATCCCTCTCATCCCGCTCAGCGTACAGAACTTCAAGCACGTCGGGATCCGCATCCTCCGGCGTAGGCGGGGCAATGTACGCCTCTGGGGTTTGTGAACGACGGTACAAAGAAGACATGTCGGATAGCAAGGAGAAGATTTTTGGACTTGAGATGGTGGTGGTTAAAGGTCAAGAGGTGTCTATCACGTGACATCCCTGCACGAAATTCCACGCATCACACTCGGCCATCGGGATCAGCGCTCTTGAGGGCAAGAACGCTAAGGGAGGGATACTGTAACGAGCATGCCGCGGACTCCATGGACATCAACCTTCAACCAACCCCACCAGCTCCAATACACTTACCGGAATCCGACGGATTCCATTTCCCGGTTTCTATCCCATATTTCATATCTCTATTTCACATATTCATTTATCACACCTAGAATCCGTCAATGGTACCGAGTAGGTGTTATATCGGAGTCCACGGAATACTCGACTCCTCTAGATACAGATTATTCTAGACTTACATTATTCCAGCCATGTCCATACTTATTCTAGCCTCCATCCATCGGACTCCGCTCTAGTATATAAACTGTACAACTAGTAGTACATACCTCAGTTCGAATATCAACTTGGTTTAGCCCAATACTCTCGCACTCACTCTACTTGGCCTTCAAGCCTAATCTCAATCCCTTCTATAAGCCCATGGATTCCGACTCTGTGTGACTTCATCCTAATCCTTACTTGTCATACTCCATGGACTCTGTCTGTATCCATCTTAGGGCTTCAACCCAGGGGTGACGTTGCTAATAGCTTCGCCAGGCCCACGTGCATTCCGCGGACTCCACGGCATGCATTCCACTTCACTTCCCTCTATTGGCACGATCCTAACAACCTCCTTGACTCCGGATGTAGAGGGTGTCTTCTCCTCTTCTGATTCCTCTTCCTGTTCTACTGCTCGGTTGTCACAGCACGCATTGTTGTTCCTGGTGAATCTTCCGCCCCTGCCTCTTGGTTTCCTTGGCTGTCGACAGTCTGCAGTGAAGTGTCCCTTCTGATGGCAGTTGAAGCATCAGTGTTCCCGTCGGATTCAGTCTATATCCATGAGTTCACCTTGTCCACTATAGACAGGTCCAGTTCCTGTGTTGGTGCTGGACGGTCCTGGTTCTGCGGGGGCTTTTGGTGGCATGTTCTGGTTCTGATTCTGATTGCATGGCAGATAATTGCTATTGTTGTTATTGCATGGTGGGGGTCGGTTGTCATAGTGTTGATTATGTGGTTGGTTGTTCCGGTTCCACAGGTCTTGAGGGTGGTAGCCTTTGTGGGTGCGGTCGAAGACCTTGACTTTGGTGAGCTTGTTGTCGAGTTCAATAATTTGTTGCTTCCACTGGGGGTATGTGCACAGTGGGGGTCGGTCTTTAGCAGCAGTTTGGGCATAGTCGGTAGGTATTCTGCCCCTGATGGCGGCAACGATATGGCTTCGGTCATCTTGTTGCTCCCATCTTCTGGCTAATTGGGCTTGTTCTTCAAGCTGTTGGAAATATTGGTATGCACCACCTTCTTTCATTTGGAGTGCATACATGTGCTGCTCGTGGAGTTCTTCTATGGCTGGATCAGAGAATTGTTCGCAGATTAAGTGGATGAAGTTGCACCAATCTGGGTATCGGTATCTCTGGTATTGGCCACTGTAGTAGGTTTCCATGTGATGGACCCACCACGAGAGTGCGCATCCAGCTAGGTGGGAGGCAGTGAAATTGACCTGCTGCACCTTGGTTAGATAGATCCAGTGGGCCTCGAAGTAGGCTACACATTGGTAGAGGAATCGTTGGATGTCGTCATGCTTCCCATAGAAGTCTGCTGGGACTTTCACAAGTATCAGTTTGATGCTGAAGTAAGCAGCATTATGGGGTGCTTCCCCTGTGGGTACTCCTGGGAGAGGGGGAGGCAGCATTCTTCCTGGCAATGGTCTGGGTAATGACCATAGATCGCCTCTTGCTCCTGGTGAATCTGGATCTCCTGGGTCTCCAGGGTTTGGCAGCTGCGGAGGCAGTGGTTGCCTTGGGTCTGGGGGTAATTGGTATTGGGCCCATATGTTGTCTAGGTCCTTCTGCTTCTGTGCTAGTTCTTCCCATTGCCATTCTAAGTCTTCTTGCCCCTTGGTCCACTTGTCGTATTTGGCAAGTCTCCGTGCTTGTTTGGCTGTGTCTAGTCTGTGGCTGGGTCCTCCCATTTCTGCTGGGCCGCCTCTGGCTCCGGCGAATAGTCAGGATTTGCCATGGGTTGGGGGTCCACCTTGTTGTTGAACTCAGCTAGTGGTTGGGGTTGGTGGGGTGTTGGGGAGAGGCTTGGGCAGAGAGAGGTGGTACTCATCGTAATCGGGCAAGGATTCATAAGCTTGTAAAGGGAAGTCTTTATTAAACATGAATGTTGCCTGCTGATGGGCAGCATACATTTGCAACCTTCCTTTTTCTTTGTCGTCCCCCTCTTCGTCTGCTTGTAGGTATCTCTGCCCCATTTCTGTTGCTAGCCATGATACTTCTTTATGCAGCTGGCTGTACCTCATCTTGACCCTTCGCTCATACTTGTCCCTCATTTGCTCCTTGGTCAAAAGCGTAGTGAGATCTGGGAGAACTGGGTCGAGTTCCTGGTCCTCTAACTCTGGTGAACTGGCTGAGCCAGGGGCAGTTGAGGTCAGAGGGGGTTCAAGGTCGGGGGGTGGTTCGTCATTCATGGCTCTCTCCTTTCCTTTCTGCAATGCCGAGGATTGAGTTTTGTCAGCTGATTCAGAGTTTGTCTGGGTAGACTCTTCTGGCAGGTATTCTGTACAGAGTGTGTAGTATGGGATGAAGCTGGTGGGTATGGTGCCACCACTCTGCCTCGCTTTCTCCTGCTCCTCTGGGCTCAAGTAAGGCCATTCTTCGCGAGTTATAACTTGGTGGTGGGGTCCTAGTGTGATTGTCTTCATCTGTGCATCTAACCAATCTGGGTAAATCAAGAGTGGTGCAGTTTCTGGGAAGATGGGTGGCAATGGTAATGTGGGGTTCTTTGGAAGAGGCACGGGCGGGGAATTCAGAGCTGTTCTCAGTGTCATAGATGCAGATGACCTGGGCGACTGATGCGGTGTATTCTGAGGCAATGTCCATGGAGGTGGTGCTGGGTGTGTGGGGTGCAGTGCTGATTCTAAGGACATTTGGGATGTGTTGCAGGTGAGGGCTGTCAGTCCTTCTGTGACTATCGCCCATGCCGACTTCCTCTGTTTGGGGTAGGGCTCTGCCCTGTTTGAGGTCTTCAAGCTTGTACGTCAGCTTGACATGGTTGCATTGGTTGGATTCAAGGATCCACAGGATCAGGACACGTAGGACTATGGTGGTGATGGCGAGAGTGATTACGCTCAGAGTCACCACTAGGGCAATGTTGGTTTGGGCAGTGGTAGTTCTCTGGTGTGGTACACGGGTTTTTCTTGCATTGTGCACTAAGAAAAGAAGGGAAGCTTTGAGCTAATTGTTAGACCCAAACCTCACGTGATCCAAACAGGAGTAAACTTGGGCTGTCTTGTGTTCGGACAGTCACCCAAGAGTCTCATGGAGTTTGGATATAAGTGATGATCTCGGACTAAGGTCTTAGGTCAAGTGAGTTGGGAGAGAAGTTTGGTATAGATAAACTTTAGCTCAAAGCTGGGGTATTACAGCGAGAGCTACCTACTTATATATGAAAACTATGCTACTAATAATAGCCACAATGTATGAAGACAATACGGTAGTTGTGTGGTATGCACGAGCTGTAGTTACCTTGCCTGAGCCTCCTGGTTCTGGTTCTAATGGTCACATGGGGTTGGGGATAGCTCGGGCTTTGGCTAATAAGAAAGAAAAATGAATATCTGCAAGAAATTGTAACAGGAAAAATCCAGAATCTTTGAGATGATTGAAGTTCCAAGTTCAGCTCATTGCTGACTGAGTGTAGAAACTTGTAGACATTGTCAGAAGGTTGTAGAACATTGTAGAAATAGTCTATTAGCAGTATATAAGTACCTAGAATTTTTCTGAACAAATAATCATTGAATTCCACTATCCCAGCTATTGGTGTGCTACAACTCTTTACACTGTGCTCGTTTCAATACCTAACCTCAACACACACTGTACCAACAGAGAAAGACGATGCTCACCTGAGATGAAAAGGAAGTTGAAATTCAAGGTGTCCATGAGCTTAACCTGATGGCTAATAAGTAATTCCCTCTTCTGTGGGGAGCTTGGGGTAGGTCAGGGAGAGGGGTGTGCATATGAAGGATGTGCCTCCATGATTCAGATTTGAATTGGAGGAGAGTTTTTTATGATCGAAGTCCCTAAAAAGAAAACAGATCAGTATGGGTTATTACAGTGGGCCCAAGGTTATTCGTACATCTATCAGTGTTTGGCTATCAGTCAAGAAAAGTGTGAAATCTATACCATCAAAATAACACATCAATGCCACCAGATCCTTCTCATAAATAGCTTCCACTGCTCCAGGCAGGCCAGTGCAGGCGGAATATAGTTTCTTCATAAAGATCATCATACTGTCCTGGTATTCCTTAGATGTGGTTGTACCCTCCTGCTTGTGCTTCCTCAGGGTGGCCACAAACTCTGGGGGGAACTTATCGAGCAGGGAATTGACCCCCTTTTGGTAGAGTTCCATCGATGCTGGGGCGTTGAGGATAATCAAGTGACGCAGGCCCTTTGGTGACCATGTGGTGGCATATTGGCCTGTGAGCATACCTGCAAAAGCAATTAAACAAGCGATGAACATCAACTTCAAATTGTGTGTACCTCCCCATGATTGACCTAGCAGATCAAAGTGGTCAGCAATGCCTAGTTTGGCAAGAAGGTTGTCAAGCTCCTCCAGGGCATCCAGAAATCCTTTGGGGTGTCATTGAGGTGTATCAACTGGCCATTGCCTAACTGGTCATAGAATACAGCAGGGATACTGCGCACGTATAGTCAGTATATACAGACTGTAGTTCTCTCAACATATACTAACCCGGAAGTCTCTGCTATTTCCTTGTGGACCCTAAATGTATTGTCAGGTTCAGGTGAGAAACACCTCAGAGAAACATACAGCATGCTTCAGCAGGGTCAGTCATACGTTGACGTAGCAGTGATGCAGTACATACTATTAATGGGTGAATCCAGGCCCTCTGTGGAGAGTAATGAGAGGGACCTTGCTACACTTGAGGTCGCCAAGTATCTTATACCATGTTTGGCAGACTTTGGAGTCAACCTTGAAGTCTACTGTGCCAGTAGTTTTGGGGTACATGGTGGTGGTGGTGGTGTTACCAGCACTAGGTCCCAATAAAGAATGGCCGGGTCCACAGCCCTGATATGGCGTACCATGTGCTGCACCCACAAAGGCTCATGCCATCTCAATCACACTGTTGGGTGTGTATCATGGGTTAGAGTGTCTTTGTGGGGTTCCTAACTAGTATAATAGAATGATGACGATATCATTACGCTAACAAGACAGGGACTTCCTTAAATACATGAAAAATATCTAAAACAAATTTAGCAAAGTGACAAAGAATCATTGGATCATTGGCATCCAAAAACAGTTGTGTAACATGCAGTGTTGACAGCACGGCCTGAAAGCTGGACAGAAATGAGCTGACTATACACTCAATGAGCAATCCATTTAACACAAAGGACAGCATGTCAGGAAAAATGGGATTGATACAAGCGAGAACAAGGGGATATACAAATTGCACACATAGATGTCACATCAGTGCACAGACCCACTGATGATGACGAGCACCAGGGTGCAAACAATGATAGATACTGGTGGCACCATTGGTGCACCTCAGGATGGACAGCCCATGGGGGAGAGTGAGGAATAGAAATGCATGTAACAAGGAACAATGATGTCACAGTGCCGAAGCAGAGGCAGAAGTTGACCTCCTTTTCCTCCTTTTCATCAAAACAATTGGAAGGGAACACAAGCCACGAAGAACAACATGAACAGGGGAAGTAACTGGGCTACATGAGCACGTGAATGAGTCTCATTCTTCAACAGCAGCACAGGCTACAGTGATCAACAACATTGCAGCACGGAAGTGGCAGTGAGAGTTGTCATCATGAAGTAATAACTGCAACAATGTCACAGCACCAAAGCAGTGGCAGGAGCAGTCCTCATCACCACCAAAGGGAGCATGGCTTGGATGCTGTGAGTTCAAGGTATCTGTGAGTGAGCACATACTGTGGTTTTCAAGGGGGGCAGTGGGTAAGACATTGTTTGCTGGGCTGGTTTCAGATTCTTGAGGGAAAACCAAGTATTAAGGGTGAAAAGTCAGATAGATTGGCCAGTTATACATGATACAAAGGGAGGAAGTAAGAGTCACTGAAAGGATCCAGAAGCTTGGGGGTACATTGGTGGTTTCATGTAGTGGTGGTGGTGTGGTCCATTTCACATGATCAATGATGGTAAAATTGATGCCTCTCTGTGGCATTCCTAGACAGGATTGGAGAACGGCTGAGACAAGGTACGAGTTCAGCCACTAAAAGCTGTGAGATACATCCACAAAAGGTTCAATTTAAAATTATTTGAAGATGAATGGTTGGAATGTTCAATCTTGGAATGGAATTGGTGGCAATCGTCCACTTGAGGGGGGCGAGCATTTCAAGCCCATAAGGTTACCAGTAAGGGAATATTGGATATGTGTTCATGAAGATAGCCCATGACTGATCTTTGTGATCATGAAAAGTCAAGTCCTTCATAGTATGTCGCCAAGCATTGGGGAGGAGATGACGGGATTTTAATGGAATGGACCAATACTGAGTGTGGCTGTGTAGGTTGGATATGCTAAGGTCTTCGCCACGCTCCTTGCTGTTCATCATGCACAGTAGCCCATTTGACACAACATGAACATCCCCCCGTTCTCAAAATCAGACCTCATCCAGCCAAAATTTCTCAGTGGGCCTGTCTCCAAGTATCCAGGTTTGTGGTCAGATAAATCAAAGCATGGGATAGGCACGTAAAAATGGAAGATCTTCTGTTGGTCCCATGTTATGCACATAGAATTGAGAGAGAATTATCTGCAGCATCAGCTTTGAATTCATGCAATCATGACAACAATGTGGATCATGGGAAAGAAAGAGCCGGCAGTGTGCTGGTGTCCATACTACAATCCCCTGCTACATAGAGTTCCAGCGGACCATTTTTCACGTTGTTCCCAACCTCAATGATTTGTGTGAAGTCTCTCCATTTATTCTTGTTCTTCTCCTCAAACTATAACAGAAATCTGTCTCTATCTCCTCTTTTTGGCATGTTATGCCAGAGTATGCTGTCCATTTTTTTACTTCTTCTGTGTCAGATGTGTCAACATCATTACCTACTCGATAAGCAAATTTTTTTGAAGTTGGACAGCTGAGAGCTGCTGGCGAAGCCTGACTGATAGATACAAGGCCTAACGGTGTATTGAAGTGGTATGAGAACCAGCATCAGAGTCAAGTCAGAGCACATGGCCTTCACTTCAATTCTTATTGTACACAAAGCACATGTATGTACTTCCGATGTCACTTTTATCACTATTATACACCCCCAATGTTCCTTACTAGAACTACCCTCGATGCAGCATTGAGATGTGGTGCCCATTTGGATGGAGGTCCAATCCTTCTAGCTTCCACAACAAACTCTACTGTTGTTCATATTTCAAGTCACAGGTCACAGTTCAAGTACAACTTGTACAGGAGTTGTGCTCCTTAGCCAGCCTCTTTTACAGATGGTGTATATTGGCCATGCCTATCTCTCCTTCTGTCCCTCAATGCCAACAGATGACAACAAGTGGGATGGGATATCTCCAGCAGGAGCGTAAGCGGGCCGTCACTGCTGAGAAGCATGTATGCACCCTAGACAAGTGGCCCGCAGACATCATAATGTCTTTCAAAGCATACATGGAAAACCCGACAGTGTACAATGCCATGTGAGTTGGCTTCCTTTACTTTTCAAGTTCCCTGTCCAACTGGCAAATAGGCAAGGGCCATCTGAATTCTGAGTCACCGGCAACTTGAAGACATGGTCAATTGTGGATATCTTACATAAGGTCATGTATCCGATGCTGTACATCAGCAGTCCTCAAGACAAGGTACAAGAAGTGGCCATCATGCCATGGTTTATGCAAGTTCCAAAAATTGAGCACGTTGAGCTTGCAAATAGTTCACATCTGGGTATGTATGAGGAGAAAGACTGGTATGTGCCTTGCTTATGCAGAGATCTGAATGCACAAGAACTGATGGAGAACTGACAGATATATGCGCATCCTCAAAGAGTTCCTGGAAGCTCCTTAACTTAATCTACCAACATGAACGTGTTCCATTTATGACATTTGTTGTCTTTTAGATGTGTTTATATCCTTTACCTTGAGAAGGCCAGATTCAGAGTTGTGTTTGAGGAATTAATCGGACACATTGACTTTAACATGTCTATGACATATGAATATGTTTACCTTAGACCTATATGTGTCTTGTGCAACTGTCTCAATAATTGCACTGTAGAAGCCCAAAAGGATCTGCTTTGAGTTGGATATGCAAAGCGCTCCAGAAGTATAGGAGAGCCATTTAGAAGTGCTATACATGCATAATCATGACGATGCCAGAGCTAGGCTTCTTCCAGTTGATGCAGGATGCCTGATTTCATACTTGAAACATGTCGGTTCATGGTGCGGTTGAGTGGTATTCAGCCTTGTTGGCAGTCAATCTTGGCAAACGACAAGCTTGTATTCATCTCATCCTGTAAATCATGCATCTGACATGTAGGCTGTCACAAGTGCCAACACCAAAGGATTCTTTCGGTACTATGTTCAGATTGAAGTAGTTGGACGAAGTATGGATTTGCATGCAAAGCATACGATAATGTGCTCAGTAATGGTGAGTGGCAAAAGGGCTAGTGAGCTGCAACGAACTACAACCAACACTAAACCTCTCAAAACTCTACACTAAATCACCAATGTATTGAATTTGGGTGTTTCGAGTACGATAGAAGCACTCTGCAAACATTGATAACCTGGTGAGGTTGGGTAAAAAGACTGCTATTTGGTACTAGTGAGCTTTACAAATGTAATACTTGTACTAGTGGGGGGGGAGGGGGGGGTTTATTACACGGGGTGGTAAAGTGATTTGATTTGAGCTGCTATGCTCACTGGGACTATGACTGCTTTGAACTAGTGGCGCTCTTGGCCCTGTAACTGCTCCCTACAAGTGATGAACACTTGACTAGTCGCACTCTTGGCCTAAGAATAACTACTATGACTTCTGAGAACGTGCTTGAACTTCTTCAAAACACTCTTGGTCTATGCTTAACACAACAGTAGGCTCAAAAGAACTTCAATTCACTTCAATGCTAGGGTGACTCAACGACTAGTGGTCGCTTTGTCGAGGTTAAAGCACAAAATCCTTTAATTGGGGCACTAGAATACTGACTAGTATGTCACAATCGCAGGGTAGGCTTGCCTGCCATGTGGGTACTTGTCTGTCTACTTATATACTACAACCACCAGGCACAATCTGGAGCTAATTAGACTAGATAGGGAATACTATTGGTAAGGCTTTCTTGGCTAGTCACGAGACATGGCAAAAAGCATGCAATAGTTGGCCTAGGCACCATTACCCGCTTACTAGGGGCTCTAGGGACTCTGATGGAAGCCCTATTCCGCACCCCAAGGCAGTCATTGCCCTATGGTTGTCAAGGCTGAACTACTAGCCTGACAAACATGCCTGTAACAGTAGTCAATCATGATCAGAACTGCTACCCAGATATACTAGTGCCGATCGCATGAGATCTATATCACACTAGTTGAATCTTCGGCTAAGTCAATCCGTTGCTGCTGTATCTTTCTAAGTCCTGTTTGAGATCTTCGCATGACTAGATCCATCCTGACTTAGGCGTTTATGCCCAGATCGGTCACTAGTTACTCAAACGCTTCGATATGTGTACCCTCTGCCTCCTTGTTTGGTGTGTTTTCCACTTCCTTGGTTTACTAGTGGCTTTATTTATTTAGTGCACTTGACTGGCAGGATACTAGTGTAGCCAGCTGGTAGAGTTGGCCCTTCAAGGTCCCGTCTCTAAGTCCTGGTTTTTACTAGTAGCGTACTAGCTGACTATCAGCACGAAGCCTCTGCTATAGTCCTCAGATAGCCCTTACTAGTGGATAGATTCGCAATAGTAATGTTACAAAATCACAAAATCTAGGTGTGAACACATAGATGGTGTATCAACAATATGGACTCAACATTCTATGTTTCATTGACCTTGTTATGACATAAATGCTGTTGATGTCCACTCAGTCATGGCACGTTGCATAGTAGAAGGATGACCATCACACCATCTTGTGCCCCATAGCCCAAGCTAGGGAGGTGTCAAACCACATCAGGCACCCAGGACTCAATCTGCAACAATACTAGAAAACTATACCATTAGAGGATTAATCCCTATGTACAATCCTTTACATACCAGGCACCATGAATGAGCACCACCACATCTCTGTACATATATTACAGGTAGCAGTATAGAAATATAGAGTCAAAAAAAAAAAGAAAGAAGACTGTCATGGCCGCCCTTGAACATGGGCCACATGATTCTCTTGCTTTAACACCACCACTACAAGTCGTCTTGAAGAGTGGCACTTGGGATTTTCTTCTATTTGAGGTGCTGCAAATATACATGATACTATACAGATTCACTATCGGCAGTGAGTCCTTGACAGCTATCAACAATGGCCTGGCTGTGCCAAAGAGAGTACTATACTCCTGTTCAAAAAGGTATATTCAGCGAGTGGAAAATTTCTCATGCATGGCTGTCTTGAGAATCTGACAGTAAATTCAACTCAATATATTTGTTCACCTTATTTGATTTGATTGCTTGCATTCACATCTGCTAATTTGAATATTCTATCATGACTCTCATCAGTGCCCAATCAGGACTCTTCTCGTCCACAATTCACTCAGAACGATCCTGCCTTTCATCTATCTGTTAATGCACCTCCTCACTTGCCAGGCTTCTATCAGCAACCTATCGAGAACAATATTATAGACGGCACAGACTGGATTGATTTCTTATGGCCAGTCATACACCGCACAGATTTTCATCGTTCTACTGAATGCTTTGTCTCCATGTCTAAAATATTGGGCAAGTATGTTGCAAGGTATCACACATTTAGGTTCACCTTCAATTGGTTGTGAGCCCAACATCAGCACTGGTCCTTTCGCCTTTCTGACATGAAGTATTGAAGTATAATCAGGTTGCACATCCAAACAAAAATGCTCTATACCATCTACAACATGATCGAATACCAGGGATACCTTGAAAGTGTCTGTCCTGTGCTCATCAACAACGTTCTCCAAGATATCAGTGACAACAGCTCAGATACAATGGCATTCAGTGACGACCTTCATCATTGATGCAAGACTGTTGGGCCAGAAATAGAACGCAAGATGTCAGTGCTGCACGCATTAGTGATCAGACAACACAATGTCAGTCCAAATATGTTCCTGCAGTCATACAAAACACATCCCTCATTGACATCATTCAGGATTTCAATCCCAAGACATTTGTCAAAACTATCAATTGTTTCTGCCTTGGGGCCTACATGATATTGTACTGTATCACTCTTCTGCTTTTGTTCCGCTTGGTTGGTGCCAAGTCTTCATCTGCTGGTACTACCTGTTTTGGGTTCATTGGAATAATCCTTGTCTATGTGATGACAATGGGTAGGTCTTTTTCTACGTGACCGACTATGTACTTCTCATCTCGCTTAGTATCAGAGACATGGCATCTGCCTGCATACGACATTGTGCAAGAGATTGACAACCTCAACACCAACACATTCCAACTGATTTGGGCTGTGAGAAATGTAGCAGGGTTGCTGAACCTCATAGCCGAGTCTGAAGGTTCACAAATGTCCAATGTGCTACATGCAGAGTTATTTCTAAAGACTTTCCGAGATTCGGTATGTCATAATTCTCTAGGTTCTTTCTGTTATTCATTTGAGCACTTTATCAAGTTCTTGGGCAGACATCAAGAACTATCAGATCTCCGGTTGTGGCTACAAGAATTGCCTAGCTGGACTGACAAGAATTTCAGTGCACATCATTGGATTGCTTGTAACATCACTTACCAAGCACTGTTGACTCAGACTTGCTGCCAAAGTGTCTTTTCTTGTATGCCTCAATTCTCAAGTATCAAGACAACCAGTATCTATCAGAAGGTCTTTGGAACATACTCTTGTGGTGACATTCTACTGATGAATGCCTATCGACAAGTCAGTCATCAACAGTATGCCACCACCAACACTCAGTGATACTGCATGCATTTCTGTATCTACCACTTTGGGAATTGGTCTCTATGACGATCTCCAGATATTATCATTTGACAGAGGAAGATCATGTATGGGGGGGAACGTTCGGTGTACGATGCGCTACTCTTTTCCTTGTTCGGCTTCTTCTGCATGGTGGGTTTCTCTCTTTTTCTTTTACTGGACTATGGACTCGAAATTGGCTTGTACAACTCAATGAAATGTTTCTCTCAGTTTGCACTTGTTCAAATATCAAGCAGAGCTCGTATAAGCCCATGATGCAGAAGCAGCATTTCCCAGGCTGTTTGGAATCAGTTTGAATTGATATTATGTACTGTGGGCTGTCAGCACAACTGCATGTGCAGGAGAATTCCGCTTTGCAGCTCATTCTATCTACTTCTTGGTTTCGGCTCTTCCCTGATGACTATGACTGAAAACATTGTATATTCAGCAGTACATCATGATTTTATCTGTGGGTTGAGAGGATGCTGTGCTGTGTCAAAATTTATTCATGCCGACCATAGTCTCGCTCCACTCAATCATATCCTAACTTTTGTCGGTTACATAAGAACAATTGACTACAGTGACTCTCTTTGTTAACTCTTTGCAATCTCTTCACTTTGCTACTGCGACCAATTTATCACTCTCTGTTCTGCTCGTCAAATTATCTCACTGGGAAGAAACCGTATGTTTTTGCTATCCACAAGGGGCCATGGTATCTTGGTCAAGTGTGTAGCTTGTGGTGAAATGTTATTGAAACACTTTGCCCAGAACTATGATCCACATGAAGATTCCCCAAGTGCTTCTGATAGAGCATGGAGCAGAAATACTCCTCGTCATCCTGGAACACTCCTGTAATCATCCACTCAATTTTTGGTTTAATGGCACTGACATCAGGAAAAACCTTTGAGCATGCCAAGCGGATGTAATTGTCATACAATCATTAAAATTAGTTGGAATCAATAAAATTGGCTACAATTGATTCCTTGCAACCGGCATATATTGGAATTCACTTACAATCAGATCACAATCCTTTTGCAATCAGAATACAAGCTCATTGCAATTCACATACAAATATCATTTAAACTGAACACCATTAGCCTACTCACTGATGTATCACTTAATCAATCGATGATACTTAGAAAAATACTATTAGATAAAACAGTACAACTAAAGGGTAACATGTAATGATTAAGGGATACAACAGAGCAGACCACTGCATAGCACGGGGTCATATATTGCTATCCTGCCTTTCCTCCTCTGCTTCACTATCATCATTAGCTCCTTTGAACATCTGAGAAAAGGTATCAGTAATCGAGTAATCAGGAGAGAGATAGGCAAACCTGTTTCACGGTGGCACTCATAACTTTGGATCTTCAATACAACCTTGTCACAGGTAAATTCAGCGAGAGCACATGCAGCAAACACCTACAGAGCTTAGTCAGTACAACACAAGGATCACGAAAAATACAACACATGGGGAAGGAATAAGATATAGCACTGTATGTGTTAGTCCTGAACCTCGCATGATCCAAACAAGAGTAAACTCGGGCTGTCTCATGTTCGGACAGTCACCCAGGAGTCTTGTGGAGTTTGGATATAAGTGATGATCTTGGACTAATGTCTTAGGTCAAGCAAGTTGGGAGAGAAGTTCGGTATAGATAAACTTTAGCTCGAAGCTGGGGTATTACAGCAAGAGCTACCTACTTATATATGAAAACTATGCTACTAATAATAGCCACAACGTATGAAGACAATATGGTAGTCGTGCGGTATGCACGAGCCATAGTTACCTGGCCTGAGCCTCCCAGTTCTGGTTCTGATGATCACGTGGGGTCGGGGTTGACTCGGGCATTGGTTAATAAGAAAGAAAAGTGAATATCCATGAGAAATCATAACATTACCCTCTCATTAAGGCAGTCGTCCCAACTGCCATTAGGGATCCAGCATCTCTTCTAGTTCCTCATTTACTGCTCTCCAATAATCTTGAATGTATTTGTTCCATGCTTCTCCATCTGGGTTTTGGACTTGGATCTTCTTTCCATTGTTTTGTTCGACTGTATAGAAGTATTCCCATGTCCCGTTCCCAGTTTCCTTGTACTCGTGTCCCACAATTGCTTTGATCGCCTTGGGGTTTACAATGGCCTCCACTGTTACTACTCTTCTGTGTTCCACTTGGCTTTGCTGGTATTCTTTGATTAATTCCTGAGCGTTTTCCATATCTTCTTCAGTGACCCAGTCGTTGTGTTCCCTTGTCCAGCCCACCCATTTTACTAGATAATCAGTTACTAGTTGAGAAGGTTGACCCCTCTTTCCTCTCACCCTTTGGGTTCAAGTGTCGAGGACTTCTTTGACTTCATACTGTTCTTCATCTTCAATGAGATCTGGTGGTGGTGGTGGTGGAAGTTCTTGATTTGGAAATGCTGGCAGGGTGTATGGAGTAAGAAGCTTTTCGTTGAAGCAGGGGTGAATTCGCCAGTGTGGTGGAAGTTTGGGTTTGTACGCGGAAGCACCGGCCTTTTCTAGGATTTGGAATGGGCCAACTCGTTTGTCATTGAGCTTCTTCTTTGGCCTTGGGAGGTGAAGATTGGTGGTGTCGAGCCATACTAAGTCGTCCTTTTGTACGCAATTGCCTTGCCTTTTCGTTTGTCATATTGGGTTTTCATCTTGGCTGCTGCTTCTTTGAGGGATTGCTGACATAGCTTATGGATTTTTTGCATTTGAGATGCAAAGTTGCCAGCAGCGGGATTGGTGAATGGGCTACAACATTCTGTTTCTGGGACAACTCTGGGGTTGAGTCCGTATACTGTGAAGAATGGGCTTTGTCCCATGGCAGAATGCTTTCGGTTATTATGGTCAAATGCTGCAAGGGCAAGCCATTCATGCCAGTCATCTTGTTGGTATCGGGTAAATATCCTTAGATATTTTTCAATTTCTTGATTGACTCTCTCTGTTTGTCTGTCTGTCTGCGGGTGGAAGGCTGTGGATGCATTTGGGGTTATTTGGAGAATTCGGTAGAGGTCCGTCATAAACTTAGAAACGAATTGAGGACCTTGGTCAGAAATCACAGTTCTTGGCATGCCGTGGATGGTGAATACCTTGTTGCGGAAGATCTTGGCAGTTCCTTCAGACATTAGGGTTCCATTACATGCTACGGGGATGATTTCTTTGGAAAATCTATCTACAATGACTAGAATGGCATCATATCCACCAGACTCTTTGAGGCCAGTGATTAGGTCTACTGAAATATGGGTCCATGGCTCCAAGGGGACAAGATTAGGATGGAGGGGTGCTTTGCATGCTTGAGTGTTGGATTTTACTTGTTGGCATGTTTCACATCCTTTGATGTATTTCTCGACCGTCTGTT
>JAUEPU010000386.1:0-29953 GCA_030435615.1 Armillaria luteobubalina | reverse complement strand
TATTGGGAGCGAGGGCAATGATCGTGAGTACTTGAGATGGCACGGCCACGTGGCGTCACTCACTCGTGTATGAACGAGTCGACGTCGAATGTTGAACAGCGTTCCCTTTCATCTCATACGATCCTAGATTCCGATGAAAGTGAATTTTCTCTTCTCTCTATCATATCTATCTCTGATTATTTCTGACAGATCGATCCAAGATCCATGGCCTACATACCAACAAAGAAAACAGATTTTGACGCAAGGCTAGCACCTCTGCTTCCTGATTATTCCCATGCCCCTCCGGATGCCCGAATTATCGAACTCCTACAAACCAATGTTCCGCCCACTCCATTTCAGAGGAACAGTCTCAAAGATACCCTTTCAGAAATGCCTGATCGTGTAGCAGAGCTCGACTCCCTCGTCCTCTCCACCAGATCGCTTCTACGCTACCTGACTAAAGATAGAAACCAAGCCAACGCCAAAAAGATCCTTTCCCCATGCCGTCGACTTCCGACAGAGTTGTTGACAGAGATATGTATACGGTGTTTGCCATTATATGGTGTAGGAGGTAGTGCTTTCGACCCTCGTGCGTCGCCTTGGATATTGTCACAAGTATGCAGGAAATGGAGGGCGGTGGCGATCGCTACCCCAGAACTATGGTCCACTATTTATTTGCCATTCGTGCACGACCGGTTCCTTGATGAAAGCCGCATGTATGAAGTTGCATTTATGCTTGGCATCGTCCTTGATCGAGCCCGTCCTCCCGATCTCGAAGTTGTAATTTGGCTTGAGACGACAGGTATACACACCCCGTTTTTCCAGTACTTATTTCTAGCGTTCGGTATTGGAAATCCTTAGACATTACGGGAGAGTCCGTCGACCTAGGCTTCCTATCGCCTTGCTGCGGTCACTTCGACCGGCTTGAAACCGCCGTAGTGGATGGTCACCATCGTTGGGGATCTCAGGCCATAGACGTGTTTGCCATGGCTCTACGTCTTCGCTCCTTTGAAATGTCGATAAACGCCCCCTTTTTACTCCCAGTCAATGTTGTCGAGCTCTTTGACTACTCGCCATTCGATGCAGATACACATACCACCCTCCATAATCTTGTCAATATCGGACATCTCACGATTTCGTGCAGCTCGTATTCGAGCAGACTACCCCGAATCTGCCTCCCGAGGGTCCCCGAGCTCGAATTGAGGACGGATCGACAGGCTGTGGGCGTCCCGTTCCTGACGTACAATCAATTTGATCTTCCATCTCTCACGCACCTTAATATCTGGTTCCTCTGTTCGCAACCGATAATCCACCGACAAGTACCTCAGCCAATGCGCTCGTCCACTGTAACCCACCTTGCTGTCAAATGGGCAATGTCGGGTTCTCAGGAGCTAGAAATTTCCTCATACAGTACACTGACGAACCTTCGGTGTCTTACCATCGAGGACTGCCCAAATATCAACCCCATCCTGGGTGCATTGTCCATCCGTCCAGGAAGGAACATGGTGTTTCCAAAGATGTCCAAACTCGATATTGAGTGCGAGTCAGGGGATGTCCTTGATATGCGTGTCCTGGTGGAGCTCGTCGAATCTCGAAGAGATCAAGGAGCTCTGCAAGAATTCCAAATCACGTGGCAACAGGGCCTTGTCAACGATGATGCCGATATTCGTAGCCGATGGCAACAACTCTGTGCGCCAGGGGGAGGAATACAAATCTCAGCATTGATCGAAGGTGAGATACATTTTTTTGTCCTGTTTACCTTCGACTGCAAGATTTTTAGGCTTTTAGAAGAACTAATTGTATGCAGATTAGAGAGAAGGTCTCTAGTGTTCTGGCTACAACAGTTCGAGTATCGTTGTCGATAATCAGGACTTCACCTTTTCTTATCTTGTAATTGCGATCTTCCTATGCTCAGTTATTTGTTCTATCTCTCAGTCACGTTTTAGCAAGAAATTCCAATTACTGGTCTGATGCTGAATTGTCCACAGAGACCCGAATTCTGTAGATCCTGGTGGTGTGATGTGCCGACGTCAAAATCATGTCCAAACACCATCACGGTTCATGCAGGATTGTTGATAATTAGAGTATCACCTCTGTTCTTGCTCGAAGATGCACATAGCTATGTATAAGTCAAGTTGTTCATCACACTATGTGTCAGAGACGGGAAAGGATTTCCTTTCCTCGACTATCGTCAAGTTGCCAGCATTGATCGATATGTTTAAAGGATCGGGAATAAGGTGAGGCTACGTGCGTCGGCTAAGTACGTACAAGCACTGACCGCCCACCCTATCCAAGAAACCGGGAACTTCATCTCAGACTCAACTTCACAGACCACTCCGTCGTCAGGCTGTGTGCCATTTTGAAAGTAAGTTTGAACATATTGTACATTCAAGGCGAAGTGACCAAGGATGTGTGCTGTAGGAGCGAGATAGTGGAACAATGGAGGAAGCCCCGTTACAAATATTTACTGACCCCCGTCGAGTTTTGAGTCAGCTCGGGAATGGGTGCGATGTCTTGTTGGCTTTGAGGGAATATCAATGAAATGAGATTGCATTGCATTGCGTGGCTGGGTAAAACTGACGAGGCGAAAGGAGCATGGGGATCTGAAGATACATTAATAATGATAGGCAAGGAGGGTTCGAGACAGATGTACACACTGGCCGTGTTTCCGATGAAAAGAATGGGATAACTAGTATTTTCGATGATTGGACCTTGGAGGGTACCGATCAGAGCAAGCAGCGGGTAGTGTGCAAGCAGTAGCTGAACTTTAGATACGCCTTCACAATAGAGCCTTCATCCGCTGAAAGAAAATAAATAATTGGCACATGCTTGTCATAGAGGAAACACACACGAGCAGCACATTTTTTGAGGAGATAGTAAATCAGCAAAAGCGGATAGACCCTTGATAGTATCCCAGTATGCGTACCAATCCACCACAGAGTCCATAATAGTATAATGGTGTTCTTGACTGCGGTTCTAAGATGGTATAGTCCAACAATGCCACAGGATGACGGGTGCGGATTGGGAAAGGTAGCGGTCAGTCATCAAGTGGGTGAAACCAAAAATTGCTGACTGACGAGAATCCCCCAACATTGAAGTTTCGCTTGACTAGCTTCTTCGTTAATTTGAAGCAGATACCGGGAAGGGTTGTCGGTACTAATCCGAGATGTAGAATTGCCTACCCCTTGAGTGGCCGAGGTGTGAGATATAGCACATATTAGAAAATATAACTCAACTTACCATGAGGACCGAAGCCGATGATGTTGTACTGGTTTCTGACAACTGACCCGAGTGAGGAACCAAAGGAACCACGACAGCTACTATGCTACTGCCAGGGCCTCCCGGATTCATCAGTATGACACCTTTATAATCGGTTTCGGGTTGCGTGGGAAGCTTGATGACCACGAGAGTTGCTTTGTTGCTGTCAACGGTTATCTTAGTTTTGGAATGATTTCTAGCCGGTATTGGTCTATCTTGAAGCTGGCGGGTCGATGTTATACTGCTGAGCAAAAGCCATGCAGATGAAAAGCGGCGTATCCTGGGGGGAAGAAAGCAACGTGGTCGTAAGCGACAGGGAGACTTTTTGCCTTTGGTGCCGTGATTAAAAAAGCGACATGCGCAGATATTTTGGAACTACTGAAATGTGGAGATCGTCGCAGCTTCTGAGGATATCTCATGGTTGACCACTAGATTTGGAAAGCCTAACAAACTGAAAATAACGGACATATCTTATTATGCAGTCGGGGTTGTTATTCTTGAAAGGCTTCAATGCAGAGACTGGTGCAGTTATGGGGAGTTCAGAGGCTAACGGTGTTGCTATTTCAGTTGTGTGCCCTTGTTTCGCGCACTGTAATGGGAAGATACCTGTAGCCGAGTGAAGTTTGAGTGAACCGCTTTACGAGACAAGAAGAGGCATCAATGAGCTACAACAGGATGCTTTGCATTAAATTTTTGGCCCATTGAGATAAAGTCAAGGGCTGAAATGGTAAACCATTCGTTCACGAGTTCGTGGGTGACGAAAAGTCGGCCCGTCCTCCGAAGTTATTTTCAGGACCACGTGAGTATATTCCCACGGCTTCTTTGTTTCTGGACCATGATCATGGTGTCGATTGACTCTGTTCTCGCTCTTCCTCATCGTCGGACCTTATTATAAGTGCCCCTATGGGGACTATGGTCTGATACTATTTGGAGAAGGATGGCCTTTGAAGAAAAACAACAGCAAGAAATGACCTGAAAACTGGAGGTTTGAAGTGCGAAAGGTACGCCGCATGCCCTGCCGTTATGTACGTTTCTTGATCTATTTCACAGCGTAGCCTTCTTTCCTCCAGCTCGTTAATAATGCGATTGAGTTGGAATGAGGAATTGTCACTTCAGAGTCAGCTTATCCATTGTGGGATTGCAGGCGTAGAATACATCCTGTCGACGACATAGATTGATGCCGATTTGATAAATGCGGCTCAACTCGTTGATAATTTTAATGGAAGCTGGACCCAAGAGTACCACATCTAAGCGCTTGATTTTTCCAACGCCGGATCCGATGATGAAGTCGAGGCTCTGACCTATTGACTTTGCTGGGGGACACTTGTGCTTTGGTGCGTAAATTTTTGCAGTCACGCCATTCTATTCTTACAATACTAGACCAGGACAGGCTAGGCGGTAGTCTGCTTCACGGACATCCGTTCTGCGTCGAACCAACCACAAGTCTTCATGTTGATGCGACTCGGAGAATCGGAGCGAGCATGCTGCAACAAGTCCATCAACACATGCTCACCGTCACCACGCTATCACTACTTTCTTCCTTCATCATTACTTCCAACATGGTGCAAGAACTCGCATAAGAATATCATCCTTCCTTCAACGCCCCACGCGCCGATGCCATCCTGTCCTCACTCGACAGCACACCGTACCATCTCCCATCCTCAGTCCTGCGAAGGACGACCACCTTCACGTCCCCGTCCTTCATGTTCGAGCCGAAAAGCAAGCCTATCCCATCCATGAACACGACGCCGTCCTCGAGCGGCTCCTACGGATCGTCAGCAGTCTTACGATCCCTCCATGGCGCACGTTTGACGACCTCGAGGATGTGCTCAGCTTAGCTGGGATATGGGGAGCGAGGGGCGCGGTGGAGATCGTACGCGCAGCGATCACTGCGCCAGTGTTCTTGAGCCGCTGAGGGTGTATGCGACAGCAACGCGGTTCGGGTGGGAGGAGGACGCGGAGCTTGCCTCGAGGTATACGCTGGAGTTGTCCCTCCACGAGGAGCAGCACCAGGACGCGCTCCGGCGGATCCGGTGCGCGCACTGGTGAGGCTGTTCAAGCTTCATCGGAGGCGGCGGGATGAGTTCCGCGTTGGTATGCAGGGCGAGGGTGAGGAGAGGTGTACGGGGTGCGGGAAGGCGGTGGGTGGCCGGTGTGGGCGGCGCTGGTGTGGAGGATGTTTTGGGAGATGGACGCGACATTCGTATTTCCTCAGCGCGCCTCGGTGGACCGATATTTCGTTATACATTCCGTATAAATCCCTCCACGCCTTCTCCGCCGCTAGGAGAACCTTTCAACGCCTGGAAGGGCTTTGTGTCACGTCCATTGGGGATGTTCCTGTCTTGCATGAATATCATCTCTTTCCAGCGGTACTCAAGCCCATATTTGACGCCTTCAAGTTCGCTCCGGTGCTGCACTATCTTTCTCTCAAAGGAGGAAGTAAAGGCCCAGAAAGGATGGGGCTACCTTGGTCTCAGTTTACCGATTATTCCTTGTAACGATTCCATGGGCAGGTATAACAATATTTTGAATCGCCCCCCAGATATGGAGATTGCTTCCATGATGTCCGATTTCAACCTCCAGTCAATGAGCGATATTTCTTCCCTTGGCACACCCATGCCTCCATATCCTCCATGTGTAGTTGTAGCATCAGTAGATTCTCCTGGAGGAGTCATCCGTATTATTTCAAGGTTTGAGTTGCCGGCTCTGAGGACACTGAGGATGTCATATGCACATACCTCCATTCGGGTTCCTACTTCGCTATTAGGCTCGACGGTGCGTGACCTGAAATTCATTTCATTTCATTCTCCCTTACCCGTCACTCCAGAAGCACAAGCTGATTTAGTCAGTCTGCTCGGAACAGCAATGTCACTTGAGACCTTCTCGGTCTCCAGTCAGTTGATGTATGGAGGAAACTCCTAAAATGAAGGGCTACTACTTGGGCTGAACCCAAACATCGACCCTGATGTTATTCCGAGACTCACAACGCTGACCATCGGTTTATCAATGTGGTACAACATTTGTCGCTGTCTTCGTCGACATAGTTGGGGTCTCGCTCCATCGTAAGCACGAGGATGGCGTTGCAGATGCGAGGGAAGCGCAAGCTGCATAGTGTGTAATTTTGTCTACGGGTCAGTGTGGCCGATGTTCTCGCTTGTGGATCCAGTTGGTAAATTTCCGTTAAAAATGCATGGGAAATTTGATTGGCAGAGCCGTAGTCCCTATTTGAAATGTCACGCCCACATGTGGTCACTCACTCGTGTACGAATGAGGGGATGTCGAATGTTGAACAGCCTTTCATCTGGTCCGATCCTAGATTCCGCTCAAAGTGGATATGCTCTTCTCTGTATTATTTTTATTGCTGAGTATTGATGACAGATCGATCAAAGATCCATGGCCTACATACCAACAAGGAAAACAGATTTTGACACAAGGCTAGCACACCTGCTTCCTCATTATTCCCATGCCCCTCCCGACGCTCGAATCACCCGAACTCTTACACACCAATGCTCCACCGACTCCTCCCGTTGAGAAGAAAATTCTCAAAGCCACCCTTTCCGAAACACCTGATCGTGTAGTAGAGCTCAACTCCCTCATCGATTCCACCACATCCCTCCTACGCTACCTAACTGAAGATCGCAACCAAGCCCTAGAGACCAAGTCAATGCTAAAAAGATCCTTTCCCCATGTCGTCGACTTCCAACGGAGGTTTTGACTGAGATAGTCATACGGTGTTTGCCATCATATCATCGAGGAGGTTCTCCTTTGGATCCTCGTGCGATGCATTGGACGTTATTGCACGTTTGCAGGAAATGGAAGGAGGTCGCCATCGGTACCCCGGAAATATGGTCCAATATTCGTTTGGATTTCGTGGGTGACCGGTTCCTTAATGGAAACTGCATGTATGAAGCCGCGTTTATGCTTGGGGTCGTCCTTGATCGAGCCCGTCCCCACGATCTCCACGTTCTCATTCTGTTTAAGGATGATATATCTATGCATCCAATTTGTGTGGTCCTTCTTCCTACTACTCGGTATTGGAAATCCTTGGAGCTCTACGGAGGTTGCAACAAATTCGACTTCCTGTCACCTTGCCGTGGTTTTTTCCCTCGGCTCGAAACAGCCCAAGTGGTAGATTGGGATCATGAAGGATCAGAGGCAATAGACATATTTGCCGTGGCTCCACGTCTACGTCATTTTGAAAAGATATTGAATGCCCCATTTTTGCTCCCAGCGAATCTCGTCAAGTTTAGCGATGGCAATTTGTTCAACGAAACTACGTGTTCCACCCTTCGTCACCTTGTCAATATCCAAATCCTTTCACTCTCGTGTAGCTCGTATTCAAGTCAATCACCCCGAATTCACCTCCCTAGGGTCTCTGAGCTCGAATTGAGTATGGGTAGACAGAATACGGGCCCCACATCCTTGACATACAATCACTTTGACCTGCCATCTCTCACACACCTCAAAGTCATGTTATTCTCCTTGCAACCGATGGTCCCTCAACCAGTCCCTCAGCCTATGCACTCGTCCATGGTAACCTGCCTTACTTTGACATGGTCCCTGTTCCGGCCTCACAAATTCTCGGCAGTGGATATTGAGCAAGATCTTTCGTCATACAATACACTGAGGAACCTCCATTGTCTTACCGTCAAGGACTGCCCAAATATCAGCCCTTTCCTACTTGCATTTGTCCATCCGTTCCAGAAAGAACGTGACTATTCCGAAGATGTCCAAACTTGATATTATACGGGGGGTGGTATGCCAGCTTATCTGAGGATGCACTTGACATGGATATTCTAGTAGAACTCATCCAATCTCAAAGAGATCAGGGAGCTCTGTGAGAATTCAACATGAAGTTGGAACGGGGACTTGTCAACAATGATACCGATACACGTAGCCGATGGCAACAACTCAGTGCACCAGGTGGAGGAATCCAGATTTCAGGGTCAATCAGAGGTGAGTACAGTTTCCTTTTCTCACCTCTTCTAACTAAAAAAATCCATAGGCCTTGAGGCAAACTGATTGTAAATGGGCTAGGGAATGGCTGTCCCTTGTTCTGTCTACATCATTCATGTAAGTATTTCTATGTTTACCTATCTAATTTCAATCTCACTATCCTTGATTATCTGAAAGAAGCTTCGTTTGATCCACTAGATCGTACATATGCAACATATCTGTAATGGATGCGAATTTCTATGTAGTTAGTATTGCAATCCTTTAGCTAGGTTTACATACTGTAGTCTGTGGGCAGCTACCATATGCACTGTTTTCGGTTCTTTTCTCCTCTTAACCTGACTTTCTACCACTGTATCTTGTCTTTGACCTACTCCATTCTTGAAATATACGCCAGAATTGTACTCAGTCTCTGGTTGAAGACCCTCCTCATGGCAGATCTTTTTACACTATCCTAGGCAAGGGAATGTGATTCCACTGTGATTCATTAGGTCTTTGATTGTCAAGTTCAGCTACAGCTTGTCAGGATCGTTGTTGTACTTTCCTTCGAGCAGGAGAAACTTAGTTTGGGCCTTGAGCAACCAACACTTGATGATGCCGTATATGTTCTCTGCAGGTTAAGCCGAGTAGTAATCATTATAGATACTCCACGGTTCTGCCAGATTCATCTGTGTAACACCTTTACAAAGAGCCCACGGTTCAGTCGAGCCATGTTTGGAGATGGTTGTTTAACTTATTGAATAACCTAAACTTACCCACTGTCAAATTTTGGCTCCATCCTAAGCTCATTTAGCTGCCCGGCACCCTTTTATATTTATAGTGAGTGAAACTTATATATTATTATACATAAATTTTGAATCAAAAGCTCCATAGACTGTTGTTTGGGTCTCCAGTAACCCCTCTCTGATATTCAGGTTTAGTTTTTTGTTTTCCGCTATATGAAAGGGATGGCCTACTCTGTTTAATAAGGGGGTGTTCCTTATGTGCTAGTGATAATTTATCCGCTCAGAAGAGAACCTGGAAGTGGTTTTGCTGCGAGAGCGAGTGATCAGCTGTAGCAATGAGGGTTCTCCTCATCCTTATAAATTCTTCCAAGCTAACTACCAAAGACGTGTCATTCGTGTGGCAGCAGTAAAGAGTAAGGAAGAATGTCATTGCCTTCCAATGCATGGTCTGAGGTAGAAATTATTGATAAGAATATCAAAGGAATTCTCTTGGGAGCTGGGACTCTCTTCTTACAGTGATTACCTCAGATGCGATTGCAATAATATAATGATAAAAAGTCTATTGATTAATTGGATCTGCTGTCAAATTTTCTAGGAGATTTCCACCTCTACACATAGAGAACAATGTGGAAGAATAAGAATTATCATAGAAGCTGTCGGGTTCATGTACCAAGATAAAAGGACAAGTCGCACCTTTGAGGCAAAATTCTAGCCGGTCCTTCCTCGTTTCAATTGAACCGTTCACCTTCCATCTTCGTTCAAGTAGTTAAATGGATGCCTTCAATGTTGCGTGTGCGGTACACAATGGTGGGAGTTAGGAAGTGCCTGGAATGAGGTGCATTGATATTTGGAGCTGCAGTTGACGGGGAACTAGGGCATGCCCAAGGCTGCGTTTAAGCAGAAACAATTCTAGGTGGAGGTAGAGGGTCGATGTCAAATCCAGGCTCTGACTTGGGTGACAGTGAGGCAGCTGAACATCATGGAGATGCTCTGTGAGTATCTTTCAGAGCTCTGTGTAGAGTATATGTGAAATTTGCATTTCAGCTTGTACTTGAATCTGTGAAAGTCTCTGTATTGGTTCAAGGCATAAAACGAACGATTAGACATTAGCCAGTGGAGGATTCCTGTGCTTGTTATCGTCACTGGAGAAAGGTTGGATGTCTGTGCATAGTTTGTTCAGAAAGCTGACTTGACGATCCGGAAACAGAGCTGGTTGGCATTCTTGATTGATATACTGAAAGTGGTGTATTGTTGAGCCAGTTTGCCACTGGTGACAACAAGGATAAGCTTGGCTGGATGAGTTGTGGCCCTTATGTATGGGCTATGGTCTTCACTATCAGAGTAGGATACATGATAATATGTATGTAATATGTGACTAACATGGTGGTCTAGCTAGTCTTTTCCAAATCTCATATGAGCTGACATTTTTGCACCTCCCTAGCATTGAGCTCAACTTCTGTGGAGAAGCGTGGTCCCATAATGGATATATGGTTGTGTTTTATAATAAGGATGGTAGTAGATGGCTTTCTTACATGCGTCGCTAACGTAGTTCTGGCCTAATCTGACGTGGTACAAAAAAGATATGAATGCAGAGATGAGCCCTTGAATAAATAATGTCACCTGTCCTTTAAATAATGTCAGTAATGTAGGAGTTCAGAACAATGTATAATACATCACCAAGTAGAACTATCACCACCCTTGTTGCTGTCTATGGGTTCAGCTTGTTTGTTAGTATAGAGCCTAACAAGGGGGCTTAAGTTGTGGAAAGGGCAAATGTACCAGGGATGCTCTATTCGTGTACTACTTGAAGGCCGAATTCATGTCCATGGGAATAATTCCCAGCCGGTATCCGCTGATTCACAGCTGGAAGGTCAGCGCTGTACTGCAGAGCAGGGGCTATATATATGAGAAGCTTAGTTTCCCAGAGGGAGGAGAGCCATGTGGTCCTACAGATGAGAGAGCGAGAGGAAGAGAGACTTTAACCCTTCATGCCATGATAAGTGCAGGTATTCTGAGATTCCTGGAATGCGTAAATCGTCGCAGCTTGTGAGGATATTGAATCGTTGACATCCAGGATTATGGACCCTGTATAGCGGGCAGATATTATTATGCAGTTGGGTATTCATAAAGACTGTAACATACTTGGAGTTTCCAGCTTTGAAAGATGTCACTGCAGAAGCTGTTGCGGCTCTGAATTGTTAGCAAGGGAGCCTAAATATGTTTCTATTTAGCTGTACACCCTTATTTTGTGCAATGGGAAGTTGATGGGAAGGTACCACAGGTTCAGTGGGGAAGCCCCTTGACTGGCAATACATTCAGGACGATAGACGTTTCCATACTAAATCCGAACGGAATAGCTGCGTGAAGATTTTGGCCTGTTGAGAGACCAAGTCAGTCGCCTAGAAGCTCAAAGATTAGTTTGCATGGGGTGGAACGTGTCTTGGGCAGTCGGCCCGACCACTGGAATTATTTTCAGGACCACGTGAATATCTGTTCCCACAATCCCTTCCTTTGTGAACCATGATCATGGTTTTGAATGATATATTGCTCTTGCTTTCGCCCGTTGTCAAACCCTTTTATATGACTTCTACGCGACCATTTTCTGATACTCGTTGCAGAAAAATTGCCCTAGGAAGAGAAACAATGCCAAGAAATCACCTGAAAGTAGAGTTTTGAAGTGCGAAGGGTACATGCCATGCCCTGCCGTTGTATTCATTCCTAATCCATTTGATAGTGTAGTGTTTGTTCTGCAAGCTCAACAATGGCTTGCCCGTATTCCAAGGCAGATTTTCTCCCAGCGAAGTCAGCTTCTCTGTGACGGAGTTTCAGGCATGGTATGCACCCTTTTGACGATGTATTGGTGCTGGTTCTGTAAACATTGCCTGGGTCTCCGATACTTTGTGGACTCTGGATGCAAGAAAATCATGTCGAAAGTGCTTGGCTTGTCTGACGCGAGATCCCATGATCTCAGGCTCTGAGGTATTGACTGCTGGGGGTGGGTGAATTTTCGCTCAATTATACCATTTTTATCCTTACAAATCTTGGCCAGGACAGGCTAGGTAGCACTCAACCCCACAGACATCTCTTCTGCATCGAACGACCAACAGCATGTATTCACGTTGATGCAACTCGGAGTACCGGAGGGACCATGTGGCAAAAGTCCATCAACACATGCTCGCCATCACTACTTTATTCCTTCATTACTTCCACGATGGCATCCCAAGAACTCACAGCAGCATACCATCCTACCTTCAGCTCCCCAGACTCTGATACAATCTTATCCTCGCTCAATGGTACCCTATACTGTCTCCCATCCTCAGTCCTGTGACGCACCACTACATTCTTCGTGTCCCAGTCATTCACATTCGAACCCAACAGCAAGCCCATCCTCATCCATGAACATGACATCATCCTTGAACGACTACTCCAGATCATCAGCGGCCTAGCGATCCCTCAGTGGCACATGTTTGATGACCTCGAAGGTGTGCTCAACCTAGCTGGAACATGGGGTGCGAGGGGTGCAGTGGGCATTGTACACACTTCAATCACTGCGCTGGTGTTCCTAATGGAGCTGCTGAGGGTGTATGCAATAGCGACGTGGTTTGGGTGGGACGAGGAAGCGGAGCTGGCGTCGAAGCATATGCTGGAGCTGTCCCTCCACGAGGAACAGCACCAGGAAGCGCTCCAGCAGATCCCAACACGTGTGCTGGTGAAGCTTTTCAAGTTACATCGGAAGCAGTGGGATGAGTTCCAGGCGAGTATGCAGGGTGAGGGGCATGTGGCATGTGCCGGGTGTGGGAAAGCGGTGGATGGGGAGGTGTGGGCTGTGCTGGTGTGGAAGATGTTCTGGGAGATGGACGCGAGGCCATCTGGGGAGAGGCTGTGTTCATTGGGAATCGAGGAGTGGGAGGAGATGGAGAGGTGTTTGGGGGAGAAGTGTGGTGTGTGTGGGAGGGCGGTGTGTGAGAGGTTGGAGGTCTTGGAGAGGGTGAGGAAATGTTTGGCTGAGTTGCCGGATACTGTCTAGAGTTTAGGTAAGTGAAATTTGGTATCCTGTTGTTTCGCTAATGGTATATTTTCATACAATAGGCCCTGGGGTTGCCAAAGTATCGTCCAAGCTTACAGGTGCAGTACTTTACTTGTTGCTGGTGCCAAGCCTGAAAACTTATCCATAGTTTCCCGTCAGCATGTCGTTTCTTGCTTTTGCAAAAAGGTGACCATTACGGAACCTATCATATCATTGATTTATGATGTCTACTAGGATCCATGATATTGTAAATTTCAATCCTGTATTGTATTGGTATCCTGCACGCCATATGGGACCCAGCTTCCCATACCAATGTCAGTGCCAAAGCTAGTTTGTCGGGAAGCAATTTGTGTGAGATGCCCAGCGAGCCAAGGGATGGTCCGTTATGGCTTGGCTGGAGATCACTCACTAGTCAACGCATGTTTACCTCAGACAGCCTGCTTGGGCCATTGCTTTGTCTTCGCCATTCTGCATGCATCCAAAGTCTATCTGCATCCAGACTCTGTCAGGAGAGCAACATGTCCCTGTACTCTATAGTAAGCGCATGGACATAGCAGCTCCAGTGGGGCAATCTCAGGTGTTTGTTGATACTTTCCCCTTCGTATGTTGATGAAGCCTGCTTGCCTTCATTTTACACTGGCATTCGCAGAACATGACCTTGCGGTACGTATGAGTACGTACCTGATCAGTTGCAAAGCATTAGTGGTGCAATGGTTACCATGTGTTCTTTCTCTCGAAATCTCCGAACACTGGTGGTTGCGTTCAGGGTTCGATTCCCTGTTGATGCAATAAATGAGGTACTTGACAATTTTATTGGTTGTCATTTGTGAGTGCACTGTGCTTAAGTAAGGATCATGTCATGAATCTACATTTTAGTAATTACAGTCACGATGTAGCAGTACCGTTCAGCTTCGCAACTGAGAAAAGGTGCTTCAGGGTGAGAGGATGAATAGTACGATTCGGGCACGGGCTGCTTCTTTGATGCTTGGGCCCAGGGAGCGGGCTCGTTGTTCGGTGAAGCCAGGTCTCTCAGGTCACTAGAACTTCGGGTCAGTGGAATCTTTCTCCGTTGACTTCATCTATACCGGTTAACTTGCTAACTTCATCTTGGACCAAACAGAATCTTACGTATTCCTGATGCGCAGTATGCCTTCGCTGGGGATGCTTGGGGAGTCGATCAGGTGCCTCTCAGATTAAAACATCACCGAACTTGTCCTTCTATATAGCTTCTGCTTCTCATCCAGCCAGCATTTTTTTTTGGTACATTAACTTACCTCGTAATCAGAATGAATATCATTCTTATGGTGCAGTTTTATCCATTCCTATCATATTGTAACTGTAGCTGATTTGTGGTCGTGAAATAATTTCCTTGAGGCATTTTGCGCTAGGACATGGCCTGAGATAGTGCATCAGTTGACTGGACGGGCTGCTTGGCCCAGATCATCGTCTTTGCCATTCTGCGGCAACTGCTATCCGACCTCAAGTGCGCTGGCGTAATTCGATTAGCCGGCAGACTGATGGCCTTGTGATCACCATGTTGTGCGGCTCGTATTTATCCTGAGTCAATGTGCGGAACCTTGTTGGATCTTGGGCGAGCAACGCGTCCTGTAAGCAACCTCACGAACGTATATGCATCTTCCTTATACTTTGACAACGCAGTTCTGTGCAAGACGTATAGACAAAAATTGGGTGCATTAGTGGTGTAATGGTTAACATATGGTCTTCCCATCATTCTGTCAGAGCATCTGTTGGCCGCGTTCGGGGTTCGCCTCCCCATTGATGCAATAGCTGGGTAGAGATACTTTTTATTGCATTCGTGAATGGTGATCGGGTCAGTGATGTCTGTCTTGAGTCTTGACTTTGTATCAATATCGGTCAAGTTAGCTTCATCACGGGCCGGGAGGATTTCCATTTTTTTCTGATGCCTTGCCATTGCGCTTTCCTTGGATTTGGCGGGTTTCGTCAGTATGTATGTGTTTTGATACACTTTGGTCGACCTGGTGTCTGTCAGATCAAGACATTAATTCTAGATTTGCCATCCTGTAAATGTGCTGCTTGTCAGCCAGCATCGTTTTTCTGTATAATAAGTCACCTCAGAACTCGAACGCATGTCCTTCTGGTGCTATGGCGACAGGGTCCGACTTTCCCAAAGTCCTTGACTCAGAGCGCCGTGTCGATTTCGATGCTCTCGAATTCTGGTATTTGAGCTTCAGTGCGCTATAGTGTCCTACAATAAGCTGATGCTGCAGTGCCTTCCGCTTTTGGAGCACACGAGAGTGAAATGGCAGTCGATATTAACACTCCCAGTAGAATATAGGCTTAATACGACGCACATTTGTCACGCACGCAAACGAAATTTCGAGTTGTTACCAGTTCCCTGTTATGGTGACAAGGACTCCATTCACCAAATAATCCTAATTGTCCTTGCTGATGCCATCTAGCATCAAGAATCGTACGCCCAGCGGCGAGCTACCTCCATCGCATAGAAAGACAGTGATACCATGCAACCAGAGGGGATTTATCAAATCCCTGGGTAATGACGAAGCTAGCCCGACTGATATAGATACAAAGTACGGACAGATACTACCGTGTGACTAGACGGCCCGGCTTCCATAAAAAACGACTCGGAGCCCGATCCCAAGCCTTAGCTTGGCTTTGGTCGTTACCCAGAGCAAGGAATCAAACACCGCAGCGACTAGCTACCTCAATTGCATTGACGCTGTGTTACCAGCAAAATTTTGTCGAATCCCGTGGTAGTGATGAAGCTAGCCTGACTGATATGGATATAAAGCCAGGACAGATCCCACTGACCAGGCAGCCCGGCTTCCCCAAGCAACGAGCCCGATCTCCGAGTGGCGTCAAGGAAGCAGTCCGTGTCCGAATCCCGCCCGCTGAGATACAGCCCGAGACTTCGTCGCTTCGCTTTGCTATCGTGGATCATCGAAGCTGCGGATTTGCAAAGAGAAGCTCATTGGTACGTTATAGTAGTCAATAGGGCAACTGCTCGCCCTGCATCCAGTTTCAGGTAGAGTCCAGTCCCGCACAGGCTTCTGGCAACTCTGATGGGAACAGTGAACTTTGCGTTCGTATGTTCGTGGCGTTTGCGTTGTTCTTGCGTGAGAAACTTTGCGTGGATGTGCACACTTGTGCTTGCATGCGTAACGGAGGTACGTTGTTTACTGTTTTGTTTATGATACATGATTGGACTTGTATTCTGCTGATAGTGTTGATTTTCGACTAGCATATTATTCTCGCACTCGGGTGTTCCATGAAGCGGAAGCCAGTATCAGCCGCTGCAGAGGTCGACAATACAAGAATCAGATTCAAGATCTGAGTCATAGCAAAACAAACTGGAGTAGACGACCGGTCGGACGCTCTCCGGGGCAACCGGACCCTGCGTCAGCGCTACATACGGACTCACTGCTCGGTTCTAATCTCACAGGTACTCAGAAGGTACTAATGCTAACACAAGAATAGTTGGCACTGACTCAGGCCCACAAAGGGGACTGGACTCGGATGCAATCCTCTTCCTTATGAGTTTCCGGCATGTATTTTATGTACGTCGGGTCTTTCGGCGTAGGATGTAACAGAGACCATAATATTCATATGCTGTCAATCTTCCTCAAACCACTAGAGCGCAGAGATACATACGGTACAGGGGGCTACGGTCTCGAGCACTTTACCCAGACAGTTGAGGCCTCACTACGGTGAATGGAGCTCGCCGAAGTTCTAACTACATGCAGCAAGACCACGGGCGAGCTCTGGTGCTGAGGTCCGGACTCGAGCTGAGCATGATCATCAAGCTCTGCAAACTCCTCGGATGTCCGCGCGATTGGCCATACATAACTTCCACCCACGTACACTTTCGCGGGAGAAGCTGTGCTTTCTTAGAGAAAGGGGGAAGAATAATATTAGCATAACCGGTTTGGGGTATGACCGCCCGCGATGTAAGTCCGTCGGTAGAGTATCGGGCCATATGGCTGTGATTGAGTCTCCATGCTGATATTCTCACGTATAACGGGTGCGCATGGAACGATTGAATTAGCACCGGAAGAGCAGCTTTAAGCGCGGGAGAAAATTCATGGGCGCCGTCAGATTCGTATGTCAACGTAACTAATTGTACGTGATTTGGTTAAAATCCGTGACTTGCGTACATCGATGACAGGGACGAGCATAAACGGACTTGGCGTAGAAGTTTTGTACAAAGGCGGAATTGGGACGATCACATGATGGGGTTACTGCAAATTAGGTATGTAAGAGTTTTTCCGGTGCCCGGTGGGTTGTCTTTGCCCCATCTGGCTGACGCATCCATAACAGACTCCGATGCCTTACTTTCAATAACCGGAATCTATGCGGAATATTGATGGATTTCCGTAGGGGACGCGCCTTTCGGTCCGGTACTTGACTGAAGGCTCTATTCTGAATGAAATCACCTGACAGTGAATTGCCCCTACTTATAGATCTCGTGTGCTGTGCAATGTTCTATGGATGCAAGAAAGTCTCGAAGAGTCCGATACATGCTCTTATTTTTTTTATTCAGCTGTTCGAATGGAAATCTAGTACGATCTTCAAGATGTAAACGTTCTTGTTCATAGTAGCAACGACGGGATCGCTTATTAGTGGTTCTTTTCGGTGAGTAGATCATTGGACCTCGGGTAGGCCATGGGCATTAGAATCACGAGCTGCACCCAGAAGCAGTGCGTAATAAACAGGAGAGAAGCAGCCCTGTGTTGGCCCTGTTGAGTTGTTGCTGGCCTATCCCGAGACATGAGTCAGGACAAGGTAACAGTCATATTTGGTATTTCTGAATGACAACATAGACTCGTAAAATGATTGAATAGTCGCGTATAACCGTGAACCCGGGAGCTATGCGCCGCACTTTGTGAAGATGATCATTTCATGGAGGACGGTGAAGGCATGTTCTTGACGAGCATAGTTCAAGTCAAACCTAGTTGACTAAAGCAAGTTGTAGGAGGGCACAGACGAACCTACCCTCATCGATTGACTGGACGGTCTCTAACACCTCGGTGGATTTACGCAACTCGGCGACGTCTAATATTTGAGCGTCTCATAGCGCTGACATTTATTCGTCATTCGGTTTTTCTGTTGCTTACGTGTTACCTACTCCCGAGGAGATTTCGTTGCGACTTGTATATCGAGTATAAGGCTATATACTTCACAGTTAGTCCTTATGTGGCGTATGCCACTGATGTAAGCTACTTTTGCCACATACTTCGTCTGGGAAACGGACCCGCGCTTAGCGCTTCCCATTGTAACAGTATAGCGCCATAGAATTAGTCAGTACCCGTGTCGTCAGGGTCCAGTCGGGTTTGAGGCTTGAGCCAAAACTGACGAATATTAATCATTTTCGGTACAATCCGCCGCGCCCTAACCTCCTATATGTGACCATCAAGCGGCAAGCCACCTACAGACTACAGTGATTGTAAACTAGTATATTAATGATGTACTAGTATGACGAGCGTTGTTGAATGCCATCTAGGCACAATTGAAACAACGAAATCTCAGCACTTACATGCAAATATCTGTGCATGTGACGGATCGATAGCCGGCAGAGGCAGAGGTGACAAGCTTATACGCTCAAGGAGGACGTTATAGTTGACAATGAACATCAGGTTTATAAATAGACAGCGGGCGACTCGAATCGAAATATCGGCTCTGAGATAGAGATAGAATATGCGAGCACCCGAGATGTTCCGCTGATAACCTGATAGCTGAAACTGGATAGTGCAAACGCCTCTTGCGTGACTATTACTATCTGTTCTCCCTAAGGAAAGACCGTGTCTTCAAAAGAGTTTACAAGAACACGCACGAGGTCGTGGTGTATCAGGGACATATGTCCCAAAGTCTCGTCTGATTGGCCCCGCTATTGCCGGTAAATTGTTCAAGAAAGAGTTATTCCGATTGGTGGAGCTCTCAGCCGTAAGCTTGGACTTCACCATCACAGCGCTCGTCTGATTAACCTCGTGCTCACATCCATCCCTGAGCATTACCGAACCATGGACGTCATACTGTCCGACAAGAAAGATGGCATCAAATTAAGATGAGCTTCAAATGCAGATCTGTAATGTGCAGTGAAACATGTTTCAGACCAGCGAAGACGGATAGGTACGAGGATAACACGATTATCAACCACACACATTTGTCGAACAAAATCAACAAGACATGTCCGTCAAACGCAGAGAAATATTTGCTGGATTAAACAGTACGATCAAAGATGAGAGTGCGGTTATTCAGCAAAGTGCTCCCTTGCTTGCATGATTGTATCCAAGAAGTTCTTCGACTGGCGAACCAGGTCAATACCACCCTTTGATAAAATCATCAGCCGCTCCGAGGCCCGATTTGACGAAATTCTGAGTCACGTAAGGGTGCCATTCCAACGGATAAAAAGCTGCAATCCCAATCAAGGGTCTATCCGTCCAATGACATTGCGCATCATTTCATTCGCTCCAGCATCGCACCGGCGACGTTACGTTTTAATCCAGAAGTGAATAGCAGTGTGGCAGTGTATTTTGTACTGCACGTGAGATGGTAGCAAACTTTTACCGGAAGCGATCATTGGTCAATCACTATCATTTCACCGTCCAATACAGACGTTCACATCCTACTGGTGCTGCTCGCACAACTTTGATTTTCTCTGCGTAGATCTTCAGCTGACCGCCTAAGGCTAACGCCACCAGCTGATAGGGCTAGACCTTTCATATTCCCTTACTCGGCCGCGGCCAACTGGTTAGCGACATGTAATTCTCTGTCCGCAGCTCACCAGAGCCTTGGGACGTACCATTGTGCACGAAATTGAAAGCGGCGACCTCTATTATATTACGCAGTGGAGGTTATTCTCCGACAGTGCGTGATCGACAGCCATTTCCAACTGTGAAAGCACCCGCCGACTTGTGTAGTCTCACCAATATTACATACCGGGCCAATACAGAGACAGCGGGCGAATCATGTTATACAATGTCTCTATTGGCCTGATGTGGTGGGAAAGCAATCGTCCCAGAAAGGTCTAGTAACCAATCCGAATGTCCCTCTCATTTTATCTTACTTCTTAAGCCGTTTTGGGAAATCAGCGTGAAGATCTCAACACGATTATTCCCGATATATATCGTCTGTCAGCTGGGTATCTCCTAAGTAGAAGAAGAGTATAACTGGAACTGATAAAAAGGCAGACGACTTCCTTCAGTCGCTCTCCCCAACTAATACTTACACCAGTTCTTATCTCTCTCGCGCTCTAACGATAACCATGTGTACTTCTTCACCCTCCGTCCTAACCTCGGGACACGATACGTCACAGGCGAGACCGGCCCTGACTACACATGTGTCGTCCCGTGGAATCAGCGAGCCTCAATGTTGTCATTGCGGGTGGAGGGGCGCTCATGCTCCGGGATGCCCTTTCAAGTAACGCATAACCCTTGGACTTCGTAAGCCCTTCCATCTTTGACTTCGCCGTCGCTTACTGGTCCTTTTCATCAGATCAATCACCGACATTATTGATTCCAACCATCGCTACATTTGCTTTCTGTTTTCGCTACCGCATTTCGTTCTGCTGCATACGACTTAGCCTTTGTTTTATTTATCCCCTCTCCTTTGACATCATCTACTTGATAACTTAGAATTATAGCATGTCAATCTCTTTCCGTCGTTGCCAAGTCAGTCAATGCAACTGTATCCGCGCACCATGTATTCAATCTGTTATGAGATCTTCTTCCTGCACAACACATTCCTGGAATATAAACTGGGCAGGTGTTTCCCCGTATGCCTTCATTTAGCTCCTTTGAAGGGTTTTTAAGAAAGAACCTGAAGAAAACAGCGGTTGGTCAGATAACGTTTGAATCATGTCGAAATGAACTTGTACTTTGGCCCGGCGCAATAGGCATGAGGTCTCCGGCGTACATATAACTTGACACTCCACCCCCCAATAACATAGTGATATATCATGCTGGTTACCCAGAAACCTTTGGGATAACATCGCTAAGAAGAACTCCACACTACACACGACTGTTATTTATTCACATATAGCATGGATTTCTTTCGAATTCGAGTTCGGACATTTCCTGTCTCAGCGGGAATGTCAAATAGGTTCGAACCAACTGGTCGACAAATTGAGTTAATGTACTGGCATGAAACAATCAACCTACAAGTCGTGACTCTGGGTCCGCTCAGATGCCCTCCCCCCCTCTCGGAATGAATCGCATCGAACTGAGCGAGAACAGAATCTTTCAGACAATTACGTCATGATTAAACTGAGCTGCGAACGTAGAAACAAGTTTGCAGAGAAGTAAAATCGTGTATGCATCTACGATAAGAAGGGAATGCTGGCTCGTAATTTACACCACCAATTGCATGGAGGACGCCTCTTCAAATACGCTATCACTCCCATCAAAGCGAAGATTTGTACGAAGATGATAAAGAGTGGAATGCAAGAGAAAAAGTCTTTCAGAGTGACTTCTTTCCAATGGAACTTGCGCCACAGTGCTGTAAAATCGTGCTGAAAAGTAGACGTATCACCAATTTTCGGTACATCAAATAATCACTGCGAATCCAGTTAATGCCGACTCGGCACCAGAGACTCCGAGCTGAGAACTTGCAGAAAGGAATAGCGTCGATTTCGTAAGATAATCACCCGCGCGTTGATATGATGTTCTGCGATGAAAGTTAAACCCCGAGTACTCTATAGCGCACCTGCCTACAACTTTGCGTTGGTACTCGGGTTCTTCCAGACTGGGGTTCTTTTCTGTTTGAAACATCAACATCATTAGGTCAAAATGATATGGTGCTCACTTCCACGAATGCTCTCAATCCTTCCTGCATTGACGTACTCCATCAGCGAGGCATCCAAGAAGTCAAATTCCCACTTACCTTCAAGTTCGCGCCTTCCACAAACAGTTTGTTGCTTTCTGCACTCCACGCCGCTTCCAATACGGAACGATTGCTGTCTTCAGCGAGGATGAGGGCTTTCTTCGTAGTCTGTACTGAGTCTGGAGAACATTTTTCGACCATTTCCTTAGCATATTCGAGAGCCGTCGGCAAAACGGATGACGAAGGTACCAACGTATTGATACTGATTTTAACCGCAGACATGAGTGAAAATGAATTCAATCAGACCGAATGACTCACAACCCAAACCTCTGGTAAGCGTCCTTTGCCGTAATAGTCCTACCGAGGAGCAGCATTTCACTGGCACGCTAAGAAAATTACAGTGGTGAAGTCGAAACTCTGATATTTGAAGCGAAGCAGTACATACCTGATGTCCAGCAATCTGTGCTAACCGAGGTATACCTGGGAATCCAAATAAGATAGATCGACCCTAGCCACCACGACGTACCTCCTTGAATGGCTGCGACGCCCCTCCTCACCTCCGGGAGAGCAAATTTTGCGTTCTCATCCGCAACCACGACATCGCAATTCAAGAGAATCTCCATCCCCCCACCATATGCACCACCGTTAACGGCGGCGATGATGGGTTTGGCAGTGAGCCTCCTGGAAATGCTCGCAAATCCATACTTGTTCGCGCTGATATACGCTTGATCGCTTGATGCAGCACGAACAAGATGATTATCCCACCCCTTCAAATCTGCTCCAGCGCAGAAGATGCGTCCAGCCCCTGTCAAAACCAAAACCCTACGCGAATCCAATAGACGTAAGAACGAAATCAAAGTCAGCACAAGACTGACCACAGCTCCTTCTCACGCTCGAACCAATCAAGCACAGCACACAGCTCATCTGCGAGTTCTACAGTTACAGAGTTGAGGGCGTTTGGGCGGTTCAACGTGAGTAAGAGGACATGTCGGGAAGGGAAGGCTAGGATAAGCTCTGACGAATGTGGGGGTGACAACGCCATGGTGGGGAAAGGAAGGGATTAATTGAGCGATCATTCTGCGTGATCAGGTACGATCGGAAGTCGTGCCGAACTACCGGGCTTATAAGTGTACTTTGAATTTTTGTTTACTTTTTTACGTAGTGCAGGATGTAGACTACAAACTCAGAGGGCAATCCAGACTATTCTTTTCGACCCGGAAACGCATAACTCTATCTAACACCATGGTTATAGTTAGCGATTTTTGCCTTTTCTCAACGCCTTTGCCTTCTCGAAACCGACCCTGTGACTGTCCGTTGGAGCGTGCACATGTCTTGACGGAAAAGGGGAGGTAGATCTTGCCACTTGACAGCTAGTTTGAACTTGAACAAGTGCGCCAGCAATAGCAGGAAGGACATCCTTCTAAAAGGTACTTATACGTGCAGCATCGGTGCTGGAGTATTGAGGAAGACACCGAATTTGAGTAGCTTGGCGTGGGGGAAAGAGATACATATCGGCAGGCCTGAGTGCCGCCGGCGATAAAGATCAGTACCTATTTCATAAAAAAGTCCGTCGCCGTTCATCGTGGCAGAGGTTATGCGTATTGCGCTAGAGACAGATAGTGTCCTAACCCTCCTGTAGGTTAATAGTAAACGCGTGTTTCAGAATATTGTGTTTCTGCTGTCATAAGGATCTATGACTCCAAGAGGAGACGCGCATTTTTCACGGACCAGAAGATCGTTTTCGTAGAGTAAGGCACTGGACGTTCTAGATGTCACCATGTAAGGATGTTGAATCCTTTGCGCTAGCCATAAGCTGGCTTTAGGAGGAGTGGCATCGTATATCTTTCAAAAAATGGAAAAAATCACAGACTCATATACGGCGAAAGTCGCTACACAGTCTCTGTAGGGACAATCATCCCTACGCTGACACTGATAGCGTTTGTCGAACGAGAACAGGGATGTGGAGTCGGAATATAATGTCTGAGAGTATTCAGAAAGGAAATAAATCACAGGACGTAGGTTTCGGTATTACTATTCCGTACAGTGTACATGGATGACACTCGCTCTGAGTCCGAGCATAAGTCTTATTCACAGGTAGTCCTCAGTGAAATAGTGCATGGCCATCGCCTCCTCTCCATGGGGAGGGCACAGGATGAGAACTTGTGTTTAAGATCATTAAAATAACCGTAAAGATGTTGGACTATAGACTCACGAACATGGTTCTAGATAATGAATAAATAGGGAAATATTTTCGGAGATAGAAGTCCATACATAAGGCTGAGAAGCACAGAGAAGGCCCATATTGCAGAGATCATGACCGTATCTTTCGGGTACGGTTCCACAAGGGTTCTGGGCGAGAAAGAGAGACAAACCGTCATAACACCAGGAATAGAAGGGATTACTTGTATAGAAATCTATCCTGAACGCCGTCTCGTGAATTTTAAACCGCCGACTGTACAACCTAGCCATCCTATAGGAATCTCTACGTTGAGGATAAGGCAATCGATAATATCTGAAATATGTATCTACCCGCCGGCCAAGCTGCCGTAAGACCTACGCCATTAGCAATCAACGCTTTTGTGCATGAAATTAGTTTCTGATAATTACCGACGGAGATAACCTGTGCTTACGGCGCCTGGAAGTAATCGTGAGAAGGGACCGCCGGGAGTGTTACCCATCTCAAGACACCAGGACCTCCTGTATTCCCCGCAGGCCACATTGCAACGGAACAGAGATGACGCTTCGACACATCATTTCGACCTCAGCGGAATCTATGAGCTTTACATGGACCGGCCATTCGCCATGTCCGGTGAAAACCCTCAAAATACTGAAAGCAAATTATCCGCCCATTTAGCGATGTTTACTTAGCTTAAAACAGTGACTTACTAGGAGTGCATCCGAGTTTCGCTCGTGTCAAGTGTGGATCCACCTGTCAAGGTTGGCAACTGCTAGAAGCTTCCACCTGACGGGAGTGTGCTGAGCGGAATCGTTGTCTAGATGTAACGAAATCATCAACCCATCCCGTACCGTCCTGTACATGGGACACACGCCACATCGTCAGCGCGGAATTGTAACCGTGAAATGGGTACCTCAATTGGGAGCATAAGAATTACAGCCATCCGGACTAAATGACTGTGATTCATCCAGCCACTGCGTCACTCCACGTGTTATTTTGCACGCTGTCTGGTTTGTCCGACCGTCCTTACAAGTACTAGTAGCAGGTACCAAATCAATTAAGGATCAAGCCCAGAGGAGAGAGAGCGATCAGGGTTGCTGTAGTGAATCAGTTTAGCTGGGGAAACAGAAGATCCAGGACCACACGTACCATCACATCGTTTTACAGGGACAAGAAAAACTTGTACCATTGAAAGGTCTCTCATCGAAATAGCCAACAGCTAGGTGGTTCTTGGACCCAGAACAAGGGCCAGACTCTGCAAAGTTGATATTCGGAGCGAAAAAGTCTGACTTGTTCCGTGACACCCGCTAACTCCGTTATGACCAAAACGCTCACAGAAACGAGACAATTGCCGGAGGCTTACACCGCAATGGGTCCTTTTGAGGCCAAGTCCGAGTCGGAACAGTCCCATTTCGTACGATCAGTGAAATCGGGAGGAAAGATTGACAAGTCTACATACCTGGATACCTGGTCCCTGAAGTGAATAAGAACATCCGCGTGAAGTTCATGGTCGCATTGAAGACTGGTATAGTAACAGAACGTTCGTTCCGCAACACAGGAATACGCTTACGGGTCAAGATGAACAGATAGACATCAAGGGACGTGTCTGACCGAGAAGGAAATCATCATAACACGATGTACGCGAGGTTCGCAGGGCACGCCTGAAGAAGGTTCAACCACGCGGTTCCCCGTAGTACCCGTTTTCATGTTAGACCTCTCAGGCCCCATAACATCAAGGCCAGCACAGCAAGGCATCAAATCCGCACATCAACGAGCAACGAACTCATGTCGTCGAAGAGCTGCGGTCCACACCTTTTCTGATTGATGTTGAGAGCGGTTGAATCCCTTGTAAACGAAGAGGAGTGTTTTTTCGAGATTGGGCTCTAATTAAAACCCGATGTCAGTTACCAGCGCGACCAATGACAACAACATCAAAGGAAAGGAGGTTCTCGAGCCTCTCTGATGGCAACCATTTCAGCATATGTGATTTGGAAGTATGTCCCGAGTGCTATACATCGCAAAGCGTCAGTTTGAAATGGCTATGTTGGTCGATGCGCAGTAGCAGGTAAAAATAAAATGAAGGTTTGTTCAGTACTGAAAGAGGAGACATTGAATAAGATCTGGACAAAGTCAAGGAACGCACAGCACGGAGATCTTCTGGGCGACCATCAGAACCAAAAGTCCGGATCTCTAGGAAGAGAACGAAGCCTGTCATACGAAAGCTGCCCTACGCTAACTTTGAGGAGCAATTAAGCCTGGACGGGAATACAAGGGAGTGTCAGCATGTGTCTCTGTGAGGTCTATAACGTGAATAAACCATTGCAACTGACCTATACTGAACTAAGACGGTGGACGTTGAACGAACGTCCCTACGGCCAACAGGAAACAACAAAAGCACCGCAGTTGATGAATATGGATGTTCTCGATATTTCATCACAGCAGCGTATCAGAACCAGGGCGCCTCGCAAAGGGAATATGTCCTGAAGACACGGACCATCGCTCAGCACTCTGGATCAGAGTCTTTTCTGATTCAATTTCAGGTTCAAAGAGCCTACGATAGAGAGAGGAACCGTCACCTAGAAGCCCAAGGTCAGGGACAAGACCAGAAAGAAGCCACATATCATCGAACTTGAACAAGACGGAAAGAACAGTGCACCAGGTGAAACAAACTGCTGTGCCAGAGAAGCTGTTCATTTCCGTTAATGCAAAGAAAGGAAAGGTTTACCAGAGTTCGTATCATAAGAGAACGGGACCACTGTCACCTGCAGTTTACATCAGTGGCTGTTGAGCCGGTTTGACATCAAACGAAGTGCGATGGTCACTAAAAATGCTCTGGTCAGGAGAGTCTGTTCCTTAAAAGAATAGGAATGTACACACGATTTACACGATTAAACGGCGACTAAAGAACGCGTAAAAATATTTATGTTCAATACGTTCTCGTATCCTGCAAGCCAAAAACCGTTCAAACATCGACATCCCTAATCAGAAGTCCCACTTAATATATAAGTCTATAATAATTGTCCACGCATAAGCCTAATACTGCATCATTACCACGAAAGCCCAAAATCATTAATCTTTCCCCCATCATTCCGCTAGAGCACAGCCAATCCGCCGACGATAACGAAGACGATGCCAGCCCAGGACAGCCCGAGCGCGACTAACCCACCATTTGAGGTGCCAGTTGAACTAGCCGGCGAGCTAGCAGCAGATGCAGCCGAGCCGGTAGATGAAGCACCTGCACTAGAAGTACCACGCGTGGTCGTCCCCGAATGGGAAGAGGAACTTCCAATAGTGCTCACTCCGGTGCTTGTTGAGACCTTTCCGGTACTCGTCGCTGAACTGGTCAAGGCTCCTGTAGAAGAAGTTCCCGACTACACGAATCAGCACAGCACAGAGAGCAATAAAAGTAGGCATACGCTCGTCGCAGTCGTGGTTGCCGATACACCAGTCAAAACCGCGCTTCCACCCCCAATCGCAGAAACAGTTGTACATTGCGAGGACGAAGGTACGGGATGAGCGTCAGGGGTAGAAGCATCACCTTGGTGGAACGTCGAGGTACCATAGACACCCATAGGCTACTTGCGAGGTGAATCAAAGGGGAAGAAAGCATGACGTGAGAAGTGTACCTGTCCACTGTCGCCTTGACACGACTCGAACACACCAGAGCCGTAGTTGGCGGGCATGTTCCATGCACATCCCATCACGTCGTAGATGTGTTGACCTATAATCAGCAGATCGTCAACCATTCTGAGAAAAAGGAACAGCGTTTTGCCATGCTTACACCACGTAGGCGCCATACTCCCAGCGGGGTTGCAAGCCCGAAAGCAAAACTGGTCGGCCGCCATGAAGTTCTATTCATGGTTAAGATATGGATATTGACGGAATTATTTTACACGTACCGTCCACTCAAACACCTGTTCAAGCTTCCCAAAAGCTGTAGAGAACACCAGGCCACCAATTGGATTTCCTGAAATTTTAAATCAGTTTTCCATTCATCTACAAAAAACACAAAGCCCTTACCATTTCCATCGGCACCATGAGGATCGAGCTCTCCCCCCGCATCGCCAGCAGGGATGTTAAGCTTCGTCAAATCTCCTGTGCCTGGAAAACAATTAGTTTCGGATAAGATTATTATCAGATTTCGAGTGTATTCATACCCGTAACTTGAATAAAGTCGGGCGTCTGAACGAAATGTGCTCCTGTAATAGCACCACTTGGAATGACGCGTGTCCCATAGCCGTCCTAAACGAAGTTGGAAAGGGCGAACAAAGTAAATGGCCGGGAAAAGCTGACCTTAAGGCACCAAGAGACTTCGATACGCTGCGGAAACCATCAGCGTCTCCGAGGAGAATAGAGAGCCTTAGCGGATGAACCTCTGTATTTCCAATACCAGAATCTGCGCCCGCTGTGGGAGGTGCCCATAAGCAGCTATCATGTCGATACGTGAGAGATCTGCTCCTGTGAGAACATAAGGCGAGACGCACAAATCGTCAACAAACCGTTGACTAGCTGAACATTGAGGAAGAAATTGATAAGGATGGAAACGAAGGGAACGCACTGTAGACATTCTGGCACATAGAATCTTGGCTAGACGTTGTCCCACATTTGTTGGTCCCACTCTGGCCCTGTTCAGATGTGTCGGGGGCGGTATCAGGTAGATATGTCGCGCTATATTGCGCGGCTACGGTAGAGAGCGTGGCGATGAAAAGAACGACGGTAGGGGTATACATCATGATGATGGGAGAAAGTAAGGAGGGATAGGACAAACACGCGACATCCGCTGGGAAAATTTGGAATCTAAATATAGACACCTGTCAGATATCAGATTCTACCTGAAAATGAGGAGTTGAGTAGCCGTTCCGTTTGACAGCGTACAATGAGGAAAAATGCTACGGATGATATGCGAGTCAGGAACTGGAAGAACGCTGTGAGAATGAGCGCAAACAGTCAAAATAAGGGAAAATTCAACGTCCAGGAAGCGGAGTAAGTATAGATCAACTGGCTGATAGGGAAAATACTGGCAGACACCCGAGAAATGCTGAAACGGTCGACAACCTCAAGATATGTAAGTAATGAACAGCTACTGAGCTTGACCGCCTGTAAAGGTGTCATTGTCTCAACATACATTTCCGTTGAGGCATCAATGTTTAATGATTAAAACGGAGCGGAGTGCCACTATGGCAAGACGACTACCGATATAAGAAGTAACTATGAAAGTCCGTAGGGATTGCAGTGCACCCACCTGCAAACGAGCATATTAGAATCTGGCTTTTTCAAAAGTATGTGCACCACACCTATCGCCAGCTCCACGATATATCATGCAAGGATTAGAAAGGGCTCATGACTCATCAGGACCGTAACGCTGCCGCGAACGTTAGATACCATTTTAAGTCTACATGCGAAGAATCTCACCGGAAGCGGCACAAACTGGTCATTTATAGCTTGGAAGAGTTGATGGGATTCAAAATGTCTAGTGAGTATGAATGGAAAGAGTATTCATGACTTTGTCTCAAGTACACATGCATACTACTACCGTTGGCGGGCAGTGGCGCAGGTTTCTTGTGCGGTAGAGAAGTCATGCAATGGGCTACAGCACCAGAGGACTCGTCAGACTCGGCATGATACCACAAAAGAGAGCCGACTCCGAGGCCGAAATGAACTGGATCAAACTATATGATTATCGGGGATCGAAGTAACGTCAGACGAACCTATGTACCGAGAAGCACGTAGGTGATGTGAACGGCACTCTTATGCTTACCACCTGTAATGTGAGCATCCGCTAAGGATAGTAAAAGGCAGGTGAAGGGAGTTTGACGCGCCAGATGCTATGACAGCCGAAATTACAGACCATGAGGTGGTAAGGTCATCAAGAAAAAAATGAACAACCGCGCCATGCTCAATCAATGGACCGTATCAGTCTAATCACGACGGATCCATGGCCCACGGAAATCACGCAGGACGTGGTTTTCAGACTGTTTTTTTCCCGTGTCACGAGTCTGGCACATTTCTGCACAGAAG
>JAUEPU010000385.1:0-30008 GCA_030435615.1 Armillaria luteobubalina | reverse complement strand
TATTGGGAGCGAGGGCAATGATCGTGAGTACTTGAGATGGCACGGCCACGTGGCGTCACTCACTCGTGTATGAACGAGTCGACGTCGAATGTTGAACAGCGTTCCCTTTCATCTCATACGATCCTAGATTCCGATGAAAGTGAATTTTCTCTTCTCTCTATCATATCTATCTCTGATTATTTCTGACAGATCGATCCAAGATCCATGGCCTACATACCAACAAAGAAAACAGATTTTGACGCAAGGCTAGCACCTCTGCTTCCTGATTATTCCCATGCCCCTCCGGATGCCCGAATTATCGAACTCCTACAAACCAATGTTCCGCCCACTCCATTTCAGAGGAACAGTCTCAAAGATACCCTTTCAGAAATGCCTGATCGTGTAGCAGAGCTCGACTCCCTCGTCCTCTCCACCAGATCGCTTCTACGCTACCTGACTAAAGATAGAAACCAAGCCAACGCCAAAAAGATCCTTTCCCCATGCCGTCGACTTCCGACAGAGTTGTTGACAGAGATATGTATACGGTGTTTGCCATTATATGGTGTAGGAGGTAGTGCTTTCGACCCTCGTGCGTCGCCTTGGATATTGTCACAAGTATGCAGGAAATGGAGGGCGGTGGCGATCGCTACCCCAGAACTATGGTCCACTATTTATTTGCCATTCGTGCACGACCGGTTCCTTGATGAAAGCCGCATGTATGAAGTTGCATTTATGCTTGGCATCGTCCTTGATCGAGCCCGTCCTCCCGATCTCGAAGTTGTAATTTGGCTTGAGACGACAGGTATACACACCCCGTTTTTCCAGTACTTATTTCTAGCGTTCGGTATTGGAAATCCTTAGACATTACGGGAGAGTCCGTCGACCTAGGCTTCCTATCGCCTTGCTGCGGTCACTTCGACCGGCTTGAAACCGCCGTAGTGGATGGTCACCATCGTTGGGGATCTCAGGCCATAGACGTGTTTGCCATGGCTCTACGTCTTCGCTCCTTTGAAATGTCGATAAACGCCCCCTTTTTACTCCCAGTCAATGTTGTCGAGCTCTTTGACTACTCGCCATTCGATGCAGATACACATACCACCCTCCATAATCTTGTCAATATCGGACATCTCACGATTTCGTGCAGCTCGTATTCGAGCAGACTACCCCGAATCTGCCTCCCGAGGGTCCCCGAGCTCGAATTGAGGACGGATCGACAGGCTGTGGGCGTCCCGTTCCTGACGTACAATCAATTTGATCTTCCATCTCTCACGCACCTTAATATCTGGTTCCTCTGTTCGCAACCGATAATCCACCGACAAGTACCTCAGCCAATGCGCTCGTCCACTGTAACCCACCTTGCTGTCAAATGGGCAATGTCGGGTTCTCAGGAGCTAGAAATTTCCTCATACAGTACACTGACGAACCTTCGGTGTCTTACCATCGAGGACTGCCCAAATATCAACCCCATCCTGGGTGCATTGTCCATCCGTCCAGGAAGGAACATGGTGTTTCCAAAGATGTCCAAACTCGATATTGAGTGCGAGTCAGGGGATGTCCTTGATATGCGTGTCCTGGTGGAGCTCGTCGAATCTCGAAGAGATCAAGGAGCTCTGCAAGAATTCCAAATCACGTGGCAACAGGGCCTTGTCAACGATGATGCCGATATTCGTAGCCGATGGCAACAACTCTGTGCGCCAGGGGGAGGAATACAAATCTCAGCATTGATCGAAGGTGAGATACATTTTTTTGTCCTGTTTACCTTCGACTGCAAGATTTTTAGGCTTTTAGAAGAACTAATTGTATGCAGATTAGAGAGAAGGTCTCTAGTGTTCTGGCTACAACAGTTCGAGTATCGTTGTCGATAATCAGGACTTCACCTTTTCTTATCTTGTAATTGCGATCTTCCTATGCTCAGTTATTTGTTCTATCTCTCAGTCACGTTTTAGCAAGAAATTCCAATTACTGGTCTGATGCTGAATTGTCCACAGAGACCCGAATTCTGTAGATCCTGGTGGTGTGATGTGCCGACGTCAAAATCATGTCCAAACACCATCACGGTTCATGCAGGATTGTTGATAATTAGAGTATCACCTCTGTTCTTGCTCGAAGATGCACATAGCTATGTATAAGTCAAGTTGTTCATCACACTATGTGTCAGAGACGGGAAAGGATTTCCTTTCCTCGACTATCGTCAAGTTGCCAGCATTGATCGATATGTTTAAAGGATCGGGAATAAGGTGAGGCTACGTGCGTCGGCTAAGTACGTACAAGCACTGACCGCCCACCCTATCCAAGAAACCGGGAACTTCATCTCAGACTCAACTTCACAGACCACTCCGTCGTCAGGCTGTGTGCCATTTTGAAAGTAAGTTTGAACATATTGTACATTCAAGGCGAAGTGACCAAGGATGTGTGCTGTAGGAGCGAGATAGTGGAACAATGGAGGAAGCCCCGTTACAAATATTTACTGACCCCCGTCGAGTTTTGAGTCAGCTCGGGAATGGGTGCGATGTCTTGTTGGCTTTGAGGGAATATCAATGAAATGAGATTGCATTGCATTGCGTGGCTGGGTAAAACTGACGAGGCGAAAGGAGCATGGGGATCTGAAGATACATTAATAATGATAGGCAAGGAGGGTTCGAGACAGATGTACACACTGGCCGTGTTTCCGATGAAAAGAATGGGATAACTAGTATTTTCGATGATTGGACCTTGGAGGGTACCGATCAGAGCAAGCAGCGGGTAGTGTGCAAGCAGTAGCTGAACTTTAGATACGCCTTCACAATAGAGCCTTCATCCGCTGAAAGAAAATAAATAATTGGCACATGCTTGTCATAGAGGAAACACACACGAGCAGCACATTTTTTGAGGAGATAGTAAATCAGCAAAAGCGGATAGACCCTTGATAGTATCCCAGTATGCGTACCAATCCACCACAGAGTCCATAATAGTATAATGGTGTTCTTGACTGCGGTTCTAAGATGGTATAGTCCAACAATGCCACAGGATGACGGGTGCGGATTGGGAAAGGTAGCGGTCAGTCATCAAGTGGGTGAAACCAAAAATTGCTGACTGACGAGAATCCCCCAACATTGAAGTTTCGCTTGACTAGCTTCTTCGTTAATTTGAAGCAGATACCGGGAAGGGTTGTCGGTACTAATCCGAGATGTAGAATTGCCTACCCCTTGAGTGGCCGAGGTGTGAGATATAGCACATATTAGAAAATATAACTCAACTTACCATGAGGACCGAAGCCGATGATGTTGTACTGGTTTCTGACAACTGACCCGAGTGAGGAACCAAAGGAACCACGACAGCTACTATGCTACTGCCAGGGCCTCCCGGATTCATCAGTATGACACCTTTATAATCGGTTTCGGGTTGCGTGGGAAGCTTGATGACCACGAGAGTTGCTTTGTTGCTGTCAACGGTTATCTTAGTTTTGGAATGATTTCTAGCCGGTATTGGTCTATCTTGAAGCTGGCGGGTCGATGTTATACTGCTGAGCAAAAGCCATGCAGATGAAAAGCGGCGTATCCTGGGGGGAAGAAAGCAACGTGGTCGTAAGCGACAGGGAGACTTTTTGCCTTTGGTGCCGTGATTAAAAAAGCGACATGCGCAGATATTTTGGAACTACTGAAATGTGGAGATCGTCGCAGCTTCTGAGGATATCTCATGGTTGACCACTAGATTTGGAAAGCCTAACAAACTGAAAATAACGGACATATCTTATTATGCAGTCGGGGTTGTTATTCTTGAAAGGCTTCAATGCAGAGACTGGTGCAGTTATGGGGAGTTCAGAGGCTAACGGTGTTGCTATTTCAGTTGTGTGCCCTTGTTTCGCGCACTGTAATGGGAAGATACCTGTAGCCGAGTGAAGTTTGAGTGAACCGCTTTACGAGACAAGAAGAGGCATCAATGAGCTACAACAGGATGCTTTGCATTAAATTTTTGGCCCATTGAGATAAAGTCAAGGGCTGAAATGGTAAACCATTCGTTCACGAGTTCGTGGGTGACGAAAAGTCGGCCCGTCCTCCGAAGTTATTTTCAGGACCACGTGAGTATATTCCCACGGCTTCTTTGTTTCTGGACCATGATCATGGTGTCGATTGACTCTGTTCTCGCTCTTCCTCATCGTCGGACCTTATTATAAGTGCCCCTATGGGGACTATGGTCTGATACTATTTGGAGAAGGATGGCCTTTGAAGAAAAACAACAGCAAGAAATGACCTGAAAACTGGAGGTTTGAAGTGCGAAAGGTACGCCGCATGCCCTGCCGTTATGTACGTTTCTTGATCTATTTCACAGCGTAGCCTTCTTTCCTCCAGCTCGTTAATAATGCGATTGAGTTGGAATGAGGAATTGTCACTTCAGAGTCAGCTTATCCATTGTGGGATTGCAGGCGTAGAATACATCCTGTCGACGACATAGATTGATGCCGATTTGATAAATGCGGCTCAACTCGTTGATAATTTTAATGGAAGCTGGACCCAAGAGTACCACATCTAAGCGCTTGATTTTTCCAACGCCGGATCCGATGATGAAGTCGAGGCTCTGACCTATTGACTTTGCTGGGGGACACTTGTGCTTTGGTGCGTAAATTTTTGCAGTCACGCCATTCTATTCTTACAATACTAGACCAGGACAGGCTAGGCGGTAGTCTGCTTCACGGACATCCGTTCTGCGTCGAACCAACCACAAGTCTTCATGTTGATGCGACTCGGAGAATCGGAGCGAGCATGCTGCAACAAGTCCATCAACACATGCTCACCGTCACCACGCTATCACTACTTTCTTCCTTCATCATTACTTCCAACATGGTGCAAGAACTCGCATAAGAATATCATCCTTCCTTCAACGCCCCACGCGCCGATGCCATCCTGTCCTCACTCGACAGCACACCGTACCATCTCCCATCCTCAGTCCTGCGAAGGACGACCACCTTCACGTCCCCGTCCTTCATGTTCGAGCCGAAAAGCAAGCCTATCCCATCCATGAACACGACGCCGTCCTCGAGCGGCTCCTACGGATCGTCAGCAGTCTTACGATCCCTCCATGGCGCACGTTTGACGACCTCGAGGATGTGCTCAGCTTAGCTGGGATATGGGGAGCGAGGGGCGCGGTGGAGATCGTACGCGCAGCGATCACTGCGCCAGTGTTCTTGAGCCGCTGAGGGTGTATGCGACAGCAACGCGGTTCGGGTGGGAGGAGGACGCGGAGCTTGCCTCGAGGTATACGCTGGAGTTGTCCCTCCACGAGGAGCAGCACCAGGACGCGCTCCGGCGGATCCGGTGCGCGCACTGGTGAGGCTGTTCAAGCTTCATCGGAGGCGGCGGGATGAGTTCCGCGTTGGTATGCAGGGCGAGGGTGAGGAGAGGTGTACGGGGTGCGGGAAGGCGGTGGGTGGCCGGTGTGGGCGGCGCTGGTGTGGAGGATGTTTTGGGAGATGGACGCGACATTCGTATTTCCTCAGCGCGCCTCGGTGGACCGATATTTCGTTATACATTCCGTATAAATCCCTCCACGCCTTCTCCGCCGCTAGGAGAACCTTTCAACGCCTGGAAGGGCTTTGTGTCACGTCCATTGGGGATGTTCCTGTCTTGCATGAATATCATCTCTTTCCAGCGGTACTCAAGCCCATATTTGACGCCTTCAAGTTCGCTCCGGTGCTGCACTATCTTTCTCTCAAAGGAGGAAGTAAAGGCCCAGAAAGGATGGGGCTACCTTGGTCTCAGTTTACCGATTATTCCTTGTAACGATTCCATGGGCAGGTATAACAATATTTTGAATCGCCCCCCAGATATGGAGATTGCTTCCATGATGTCCGATTTCAACCTCCAGTCAATGAGCGATATTTCTTCCCTTGGCACACCCATGCCTCCATATCCTCCATGTGTAGTTGTAGCATCAGTAGATTCTCCTGGAGGAGTCATCCGTATTATTTCAAGGTTTGAGTTGCCGGCTCTGAGGACACTGAGGATGTCATATGCACATACCTCCATTCGGGTTCCTACTTCGCTATTAGGCTCGACGGTGCGTGACCTGAAATTCATTTCATTTCATTCTCCCTTACCCGTCACTCCAGAAGCACAAGCTGATTTAGTCAGTCTGCTCGGAACAGCAATGTCACTTGAGACCTTCTCGGTCTCCAGTCAGTTGATGTATGGAGGAAACTCCTAAAATGAAGGGCTACTACTTGGGCTGAACCCAAACATCGACCCTGATGTTATTCCGAGACTCACAACGCTGACCATCGGTTTATCAATGTGGTACAACATTTGTCGCTGTCTTCGTCGACATAGTTGGGGTCTCGCTCCATCGTAAGCACGAGGATGGCGTTGCAGATGCGAGGGAAGCGCAAGCTGCATAGTGTGTAATTTTGTCTACGGGTCAGTGTGGCCGATGTTCTCGCTTGTGGATCCAGTTGGTAAATTTCCGTTAAAAATGCATGGGAAATTTGATTGGCAGAGCCGTAGTCCCTATTTGAAATGTCACGCCCACATGTGGTCACTCACTCGTGTACGAATGAGGGGATGTCGAATGTTGAACAGCCTTTCATCTGGTCCGATCCTAGATTCCGCTCAAAGTGGATATGCTCTTCTCTGTATTATTTTTATTGCTGAGTATTGATGACAGATCGATCAAAGATCCATGGCCTACATACCAACAAGGAAAACAGATTTTGACACAAGGCTAGCACACCTGCTTCCTCATTATTCCCATGCCCCTCCCGACGCTCGAATCACCCGAACTCTTACACACCAATGCTCCACCGACTCCTCCCGTTGAGAAGAAAATTCTCAAAGCCACCCTTTCCGAAACACCTGATCGTGTAGTAGAGCTCAACTCCCTCATCGATTCCACCACATCCCTCCTACGCTACCTAACTGAAGATCGCAACCAAGCCCTAGAGACCAAGTCAATGCTAAAAAGATCCTTTCCCCATGTCGTCGACTTCCAACGGAGGTTTTGACTGAGATAGTCATACGGTGTTTGCCATCATATCATCGAGGAGGTTCTCCTTTGGATCCTCGTGCGATGCATTGGACGTTATTGCACGTTTGCAGGAAATGGAAGGAGGTCGCCATCGGTACCCCGGAAATATGGTCCAATATTCGTTTGGATTTCGTGGGTGACCGGTTCCTTAATGGAAACTGCATGTATGAAGCCGCGTTTATGCTTGGGGTCGTCCTTGATCGAGCCCGTCCCCACGATCTCCACGTTCTCATTCTGTTTAAGGATGATATATCTATGCATCCAATTTGTGTGGTCCTTCTTCCTACTACTCGGTATTGGAAATCCTTGGAGCTCTACGGAGGTTGCAACAAATTCGACTTCCTGTCACCTTGCCGTGGTTTTTTCCCTCGGCTCGAAACAGCCCAAGTGGTAGATTGGGATCATGAAGGATCAGAGGCAATAGACATATTTGCCGTGGCTCCACGTCTACGTCATTTTGAAAAGATATTGAATGCCCCATTTTTGCTCCCAGCGAATCTCGTCAAGTTTAGCGATGGCAATTTGTTCAACGAAACTACGTGTTCCACCCTTCGTCACCTTGTCAATATCCAAATCCTTTCACTCTCGTGTAGCTCGTATTCAAGTCAATCACCCCGAATTCACCTCCCTAGGGTCTCTGAGCTCGAATTGAGTATGGGTAGACAGAATACGGGCCCCACATCCTTGACATACAATCACTTTGACCTGCCATCTCTCACACACCTCAAAGTCATGTTATTCTCCTTGCAACCGATGGTCCCTCAACCAGTCCCTCAGCCTATGCACTCGTCCATGGTAACCTGCCTTACTTTGACATGGTCCCTGTTCCGGCCTCACAAATTCTCGGCAGTGGATATTGAGCAAGATCTTTCGTCATACAATACACTGAGGAACCTCCATTGTCTTACCGTCAAGGACTGCCCAAATATCAGCCCTTTCCTACTTGCATTGTCCATCCGTTCCAGAAAGAACGTGATATTTCCGAAGATGTCCAAACTTGATATTATACGGGGGTGGTATGCCAGCTTATCTGAGGATGCACTTGACATGGATATTCTAGTAGAACTCATCCAATCTCAAAGAGATCAGGGAGCTCTGTGAGAATTCAACATGAAGTGGGAACGGGGACTTGTCAACAATGATACCGATACACGTAGCCGATGGCAACAACTCAGTGCACCAGGTGGAGGAATCCAGATTTCAGGGTCAATCAGAGGTGAGTACAGTTTTCCTTTTCTCACCTCTTCTAACTAAAAAAATCCATAGGCCTTGAGGCAAACTGATTGTAAATGGGCTAGGGAATGGCTGTCCCTTGTTCTGTCTACATCATTTCATGTAAGTATTTCTATGTTTACCTATCTAATTTCAATCTCACTATCCTTGATTATCTGAAAGAAGCTTCGTTTGATCCACTAGATCGTACATATGCAACATATCTGTAATGGATGCGAATTTCTATGTAGTTAGTATTGCAATCTTTAGCTAGGTTTACATACTGTAGTCTGTGGGCAGCTACATATGCACTGTTTTCGGTTCTTTTCTCCTCTTAACCTGACTTTCTACCACTGTATCTTGTCTTTGACCTACTCCATTCTTGAAATATACGCCAGAATTGTACTCAGTCTCTGGTTGAAGACCCTCCTCATGGCAGATCTTTTACAATATCCTAGGCAAGGGAATGTGATCCACTGTGATTCATTAGGTCTTTGATTGTCAAGTTCAGCTACAGCTTGTCAGGATGGTGTACTCTTCCTTCGAGCAGGAGAACTTAGTTTGGGGCCTTGAGCAACCAACACTTGATGATGCCGTATATGTTCTCTGCAGGTAAGCCGAGTAATGATCATTATAGATACTCCACGGTCTGCCAGATTCATCTGTGTAACACCTTTACAAAGTAGCCCACGGTTCAGTCGAGCCATGTTTGGAGATGGTTGTTTACTTATTGAATAACCTAAACTTACCCACTGTCAAATTTTGGCTCCATCCTAAGCTCATTTAGCTGCCCGGCACCCTTTTATATTTATAGTGAGTGAAACTTATATATTATTATACATAAATTTTGAATCAAAAAGCTCCATAGACTGTTGTTTGGGTCTCCAGTAACCCCTCTCTGATATTCAGGTTTAGTTTTTTGTTTTCCGCTATATGAAAGGGATGGCCTACTCTGTTTAATAAGGGGGTGTTCCTTATGTGCTAGTGATAATTTATCCGCTCAGAAGAGAACCTGGAAGTGGTTTTGCTGCGAGAGCGAGTGATCAGCTGTAGCCAATGAGGGTTCTCCTCATCCTTATAAATTCTTCCAAGCTAACTACCAAAGACGTGTCATTCGTGTGGCAGCAGTAAAGAGTAAGGAAGAATGTCATTGCCTTCCAATGCATGGTCTGAGGTAGAAATTATTGATAAGAATATCAAAGGAATTCTCTTGGGAGCTGGGACTCTCTTCTTACAGTGATTACCTCAGATGCGATTGCAATAATATAATGATAAAAAGTCTATTGATTAATTGGATCTGCTGTCAAATTTTCTAGGAGATTTCACCTCTACACATAGAGAACAATGTGGAAGAATAAGAATTATCATAGAAGCTGTCGGGTTCATGTACCAAGATAAAAGGACAAGTCGCACCTTTGAGGCAAAATTCTAGCCGGTCCTTCCTCGTTTCAATTGAACCGTTCACCTTCCATCTTCGTTCAAGTAGTTAAATGGATGCCTTCAATGTTGCGTGTGCGGTACACAATGGTGGGAGTTAGGAAGTGCCTGGAATGAGGTGCATTGATATTTGGAGCTGCAGTTGACGGGGAACTAGGGCATGCCCAAGGCTGCGTTTAAGCAGAAACAATTCTAGGTGGAGGTAGAGGGTCGATGTCAAATCCAGGCTCTGACTTGGGTGACAGTGAGGCAGCTGAACATCATGGAGATGCTCTGTGAGTATCTTTCAGAGCTCTGTGTAGAGTATATGTGAAATTTGCATTTCAGCTTGTACTTGAATCTGTGAAAGTCTCTGTATTGGTTCAAGGCATAAAACGAACGATTAGACATTAGCCAGTGGAGGATTCCTGTGCTTGTTATCGTCACTGGAGAAAGGTTGGATGGCTGTGCATAGTTTGTTCAGAAAGCTGACTTGACGATCCGGAAACAGAGCTGGTTGGCATTCTTGATTGATATACTGAAAGTGGTGTGTTGAGCCAGTTTGCCACTGGTGACAACAAGGATAAGCTTGGCTGGATGAGTTGTGGCCCTTATGTATGGGCTATGGTCTTCACTATCAGAGTAGGATACATGATAATATGTATGTAATATGTGACTAACATGGTGGTCTAGCTAGTCTTTTCCAAATCTCATATGAGCTGACATTTTTGCACCTCCCTAGCATTGAGCTCAACTTCTGTGGAGAAGCGTGGTCCCATAATGGATATATGGTTGTGTTTTATAATAAGGATGGTAGTAGATGGCTTTCTTACATGCGTCGCTAACGTAGTTCTGGCCTAATCTGACGTGGTACAAAAAAGATATGAATGCAGAGATGAGCCCTTGAATAAATAATGTCACCTGTCCTTTAAATAATGTCAGTAATGTAGGAGTTCAGAACAATGTATAATACATCACCAAGTAGAACTATCACCACCCTTGTTGCTGTCTATGGGTTCAGCTTGTTTGTTAGTATAGAGCCTAACAAGGGGGCTTAAGTTGTGGAAAGGGCAATGTACCAGGGATGCTCTATTCGTGTACTACTTGAAGGCCGAATTCATGTCCATGGGAATAATTCCCAGCCGGTATCCGCTGATTCACAGCTGGAAGGTCAGCGCTGTACTGCAGAGCAGGGGCTATATATATGAGAAGCTTAGTTTCCCAGAGGGAGGAGAGCCATGTGGTCCTACAGATGAGAGAGCGAGAGGAAGAGAGACTTTAACCCTTCATGCCATGATAAGTGCAGGTATTCTGAGATTCCTGGAATGCGTAAATCGTCGCAGCTTGTGAGGATATTGAATCGTTGACATCCAGGATTATGGACCCTGTATAGCGGGCAGATATTATTATGCAGTTGGGTATTCATAAAGACTGTAACATACTTGGAGTTTCCAGCTTTGAAAGATGTCACTGCAGAAGCTGTTGCGGCTCTGAATTGTTAGCAAGGGAGCCTAAATATGTTTCTATTTAGCTGTACACCCTTATTTTGTGCAATGGGAAGTTGATGGGAAGGTACCACAGGTTCAGTGGGGAAGCCCCTTGACTGGCAATACATTCAGGACGATAGACGTTTCCATACTAAATCCGAACGGAATAGCTGCGTGAAGATTTTGGCCTGTTGAGAGACCAAGTCAGTCGCCTAGAAGCTCAAAGATTAGTTTGCATGGGGTGGAACGTGTCTTGGGCAGTCGGCCCGACCACTGGAATTATTTTCAGGACCACGTGAATATCTGTTCCCACAATCCCTTCCTTTGTGAACCATGATCATGGTTTTGAATGATATATTGCTCTTGCTTTCGCCCGTTGTCAAACCCTTTTATATGACTTCTACGCGACCATTTTCTGATACTCGTTGCAGAAAAATTGCCCTAGGAAGAGAAACAATGCCAAGAAATCACCTGAAAGTAGAGTTTTGAAGTGCGAAGGGTACATGCCATGCCCTGCCGTTGTATTCATTCCTAATCCATTTGATAGTGTAGTGTTTGTTCTGCAAGCTCAACAATGGCTTGCCCGTATTCCAAGGCAGATTTCTCCCAGCGAAGTCAGCTTCTCTGTGACGGAGTTTCAGGCATGGTATGCACCCTTTTGACGATGTATTGGTGCTGGTTCTGTAAACATTGCCTGGGTCTCCGATACTTTGTGGACTCTGGATGCAAGAAAATCATGTCGAAAGTGCTTGGCTTGTCTGACGCGAGATCCCATGATCTCAGGCTCTGAGGTATTGACTGCTGGGGGTGGGTGAATTTTCGCTCAATTATACCATTTTTTCCTTACAAATCTTGGCCAGGACAGGCTAGGTAGCACTCAACCCCACAGACATCTCTTCTGCATCGAACGACCAACAGCATGTATTCACGTTGATGCAACTCGGAGTACCGGAGGGACCATGTGGCAAAAGTCCATCAACACATGCTCGCCCACTACTTTATTCCTTCATTACTTCCACGATGGCATCCCAAGAACTCACAGCAGCATACCATCCTACCTTCAGCTCCCCAGACTCTGATACAATCTTATCCTCGCTCAATGGTACCCTATACTGTCTCCCATCCTCAGTCCTGTGACGCACCACTACATTCTTCGTGTCCCAGTCATTCACATTCGAACCCAACAGCCCATCCTCATCCATGAACATGACATCATCCTTGAACGACTACTCCAGATCATCAGCGGCCTAGCGATCCCTCAGTGGCACATGTTTGATGACCTCGAAGGTGTGCTCAACCTAGCTGGAACATGGGGTGCGAGGGGTGCAGTGGGCATTGTACACACTTCAATCACTGCGCTGGTGTTCCTAATGGAGCTGCTGAGGGTGTATGCAATAGCGACGTGGTTTGGGTGGGACGAGGAAGCGGAGCTGGCGTCGAAGCATATGCTGGAGCTGTCCCTCCACGAGGAACAGCACCAGGAAGCGCTCCAGCAGATCCCAACACGTGTGCTGGTGAAGCTTTTCAAGTTACATCGGAAGCAGTGGGATGAGTTCCAGGCGAGTATGCAGGGTGAGGGGCATGTGGCATGTGCCGGGTGTGGGAAAGCGGTGGATGGGGAGGTGTGGGCTGTGCTGGTGTGGAAGATGTTCTGGGAGATGGACGCGAGGCCATCTGGGGAGAGGCTGTGTTCATTGGAATCGAGGAGTGGGAGGAGATGGAGAGGTGTTTGGGGGAGAAGTGTGGTGTGTGTGTGGGAGGGCGGTGTGTGAGAGGTTGGAGGTCTTGGAGAGGGTGAGGAAATGTTTGGCTGAGTTGCCGGATACTGTCTAGAGTTTAGGTAAGTGAAATTTGGTATCCTGTTGTTTCGCTAATGGTATATTTTCATACATAGGCCCTGGGGTTGCCAAAGTATCGTCCAAGCTTACAGGTGCAGTACTTTACTTGTTGCTGGTGCCAAGCCTGAAAACTTATCCATAGTTTCCCGTCAGCATGTCGTTTCTTGCTTTTGCAAAAGGTGACCATTACGGAACCTATCATATCATTGATTTATGATGTCTACTAGGATCCATGATATTGTAAATTTCAATCCTGTATTGTATTGGTATCCTGCACGCCATATGGGACCCAGCTTCCCATACCAATGTCAGTGCCAAAGCTAGTTTGTCGGGAAGCAATTTGTGTGAGATGCCCAGCGAGCCAAGGGATGGTCCGTTATGGCTTGGCTGGAGATCACTCACTAGTCAACGCATGTTTACCTCAGACAGCCTGCTTGGGCCATTGCTTTGTCTTCGCCATTCTGCATGCATCCAAAGTCTATCTGCATCCAGACTCTGTCAGGAGAGCAACATGTCCCTGTACTCTATAGTAAGCGCATGGACATAGCAGCTCCAGTGGGGCAATCTCAGGTTTTGTTGATACTTTCCCCTTCGTATGTTGATGAAGCCTGCTTGCCTTCATTTTACACTGGCATTCGCAGAACATGACCTTGCGGTACGTATGAGTACGTACCTGATCAGTTGCAAAGCATTAGTGGTGCAATGGTTACCATGTGTTCTTTCTCTCGAAATCTCCGAACACTGGTGGTTGCGTTCAGGGTTCGATTCCCTGTTGATGCAATAAATGAGGTACTTGACAATTTTATTGGTTGTCATTTGTGAGTGCACTGTGCTTAAGTAAGGATCATGTCATGAATCTACATTTTAGTAATTACAGTCACGATGTAGCAGTACCGTTCAGCTTCGCAACTGAGAAAAGGTGCTTCAGGGTGAGAGGATGAATAGTACGATTCGGGCACGGGCTGCTTCTTTGATGCTTGGGCCCAGGGAGCGGGCTCGTTGTTCGGTGAAGCCAGGTCTCTCAGGTCACTAGAACTTCGGGTCAGTGGAATCTTTCTCCGTTGACTTCATCTATACCGGTTAACTTGCTAACTTCATCTTGGACCAAACAGAATCTTACGTATTCCTGATGCGCAGTATGCCTTCGCTGGGGATGCTTGGGGAGTCGATCAGGTGCCTCTCAGATTAAAACATCACCGAACTTGTCCTTCTATATAGCTTCTGCTTCTCATCCAGCCAGCATTTTTTTTTGGTACATTAACTTACCTCGTAATCAGAATGAATATCATTCTTATGGTGCAGTTTTATCCATTCCTATCATATTGTAACTGTAGCTGATTTGTGGTCGTGAAATAATTTCCTTGAGGCATTTTGCGCTAGGACATGGCCTGAGATAGTGCATCAGTTGACTGGACGGGCTGCTTGGCCCAGATCATCGTCTTTGCCATTCTGCGCAACTGCTATCCGACCTCAAGTGCGCTGGCGTAATTCGATTAGCCGGCAGACTGATGGCCTTGTGATCACCATGTTGTGCGGCTCGTATTTATCCTGAGTCAATGTGCGGAACCTTGTTGGATCTTGGGCGAGCAACGCGTCCTGTAAGCAACCTCACGAACGTATATGCATCTTCCTTATACTTTGACAACGCAGTTCTGTGCAAGACGTATAGACAAAAATTGGGTGCATTAGTGGTGTAATGGTTAACATATGGTCTTCCCATCATTCTGTCAGAGCATCTGTTGGCCGCGTTCGGGGTTCGCCTCCCCATTGATGCAATAGCTGGGTAGAGATACTTTTTATTGCATTCGTGAATGGTGATCGGGTCAGTGATGTCTGTCTTGAGTCTTGACTTTGTATCAATATCGGTCAAGTTAGCTTCATCACGGGCCGGGAGGATTTCCATTTTTTTCTGATGCCTTGCCATTGCGCTTTCCTTGGATTTGGCGGGTTTCGTCAGTATGTATGTGTTTTGATACACTTTGGTCGACCTGGTGTCTGTCAGATCAAGACATTAATTCTAGATTTGCCATCCTGTAAATGTGCTGCTTGTCAGCCAGCATCGTTTTTCTGTATAATAAGTCACCTCAGAACTCGAACGCATGTCCTTCTGGTGCTATGGCGACAGGGTCCGACTTTCCCAAAGTCCTTGACTCAGAGCGCCGTGTCGATTTCGATGCTCTCGAATTCTGGTATTTGAGCTTCAGTGCGCTATAGTGTCCTACAATAAGCTGATGCTGCAGTGCCTTCCGCTTTTTGGAGCACACGAGAGTGAAATGGCAGTCGATATTAACACTCCCAGTAGAATATAGGCTTAATACGACGCACATTTGTCACGCACGCAAACGAAATTTCGAGTTGTTACCAGTTCCCTGTTATGGTGACAAGGACTCCATTCACCAAATAATCCTAATTGTCCTTGCTGATGCCATCTAGCATCAAGAATCGTACGCCCAGCGGCGAGCTACCTCCATCGCATAGAAAGACAGTGATACCATGCAACCAGAGGGGATTTATCAAATCCCTGGGTAATGACGAAGCTAGCCCGACTGATATAGATACAAAGTACGGACAGATACTACCGTGTGACTAGACGGCCCGGCTTCCATAAAAAACGACTCGGAGCCCGATCCCAAGCCTTAGCTTGGCTTTGGTCGTTACCCAGAGCAAGGAATCAAACACCGCAGCGACTAGCTACCTCAATTGCATTGACGCTGTGTTACCAGCAAAATTTTGTCGAATCCCGTGGTAGTGATGAAGCTAGCCTGACTGATATGGATATAAAGCCAGGACAGATCCCACTGACCAGGCAGCCCGGCTTCCCCAAGCAACGAGCCCGATCTCCGAGTGGCGTCAAGGAAGCAGTCCGTGTCCGAATCCCGCCCGCTGAGATACAGCCCGAGACTTCGTCGCTTCGCTTTGCTATCGTGGATCATCGAAGCTGCGGATTTGCAAAGAGAAGCTCATTGGTACGTTATAGTAGTCAATAGGGCAACTGCTCGCCCTGCATCCAGTTTCAGGTAGAGTCCAGTCCCGCACAGGCTTCTGGCAACTCTGATGGGAACAGTGAACTTTGCGTTCGTATGTTCGTGGCGTTTGCGTTGTTCTTGCGTGAGAAACTTTGCGTGGATGTGCACACTTGTGCTTGCATGCGTAACGGAGGTACGTTGTTTACTGTTTTGTTTATGATACATGATTGGACTTGTATTCTGCTGATAGTGTTGATTTTCGACTAGCATATTATTCTCGCACTCGGTGTTCCATGAAGCGGAAGCCAGTATCAGCCGCTGCAGAGGTCGACAATACAAGAATCAGATTCAAGATCTGAGTCATAGCAAAACAAACTGGAGTAGACGACCGGTCGGACGCTCTCCGGGGCAACCGGACCCTGCGTCAGCGCTACATACGGACTCACTGCTCGGTTCTAATCTCACAGGTACTCAGAAGGTACTAATGCTAACACAAGAATAGTTGGCACTGACTCAGGCCCACAAAGGGGACTGGACTCGGATGCAATCCTCTTCCTTATGAGTTTCCGGCATGTATTTTATGTACGTCGGGTCTTTCGGCGTAGGATGTAACAGAGACCATAATATTCATATGCTGTCAATCTTCCTCAAACCACTAGAGCGCAGAGATACATACGGTACAGGGGGCTACGGTCTCGAGCACTTTACCCAGACAGTTGAGGCCTCACTACGGTGAATGGAGCTCGCCGAAGTTCTAACTACATGCAGCAAGACCACGGGCGAGCTCTGGTGCTGAGGTCCGGACTCGAGCTGAGCATGATCATCAAGCTCTGCAAACTCCTCGGATGTCCGCGCGATTGGCCATACATAACTTCCACCCACGTACACTTTCGCGGGAGAAGCTGTGCTTTTCTTAGAGAAAGGGGGAAGAATAATATTAGCATAACCGGTTTGGGGTATGACCGCCCGCGATGTAAGTCCGTCGGTAGAGTATCGGGCCATATGGCTGTGATTGAGTCTCCATGCTGATATTCTCACGTATAACGGGTGCGCATGGAACGATTGAATTAGCACCGGAAGAGCAGCTTTAAGCGCGGGAGAAAATTCATGGGCGCCGTCAGATTCGTATGTCAACGTAACTAATTGTACGTGATTTGGTTAAAATCCGTGACTTGCGTACATCGATGACAGGGACGAGCATAAACGGACTTGGCGTAGAAGTTTTGTACAAAGGCGGAATTGGGACGATCACATGATGGGGTTACAGCAAATTAGGTATGTAAGAGTTTTTCCGGTGCCCGGTGGGTTGTCTTTGCCCCATCTGGCTGACGCATCCATAACAGACTCCGATGCCTTACTTTCAATAACCGGAATCTATGCGGAATATTGATGGATTTCCGTAGGGGACGCGCCTTTCGGTCCGGTACTTGATGAAGGCTCTATTCTGAATGAAATCACCTGACAGTGAATTGCCCTACTTATAGATCTCGTGTGCTGTGCAATGTTCTATGGATGCAAGAAAGTCTCGAAGAGTCCGATACATGCTCTTATTTTTTTATTCAGCTGTTCGAATGGAAATCTAGTACGATCTTCAAGATGTAAACGTTCTTGTTCATAGTAGCAACGACGGGATCGCTTATTAGTGGTTCTTTTCGGTGAGTAGATCATTGGACCTCGGGTAGGCCATGGGCATTAGAATCACGAGCTGCACCCAGAAGCAGTGCGTAATAAACAGGAGAGAAGCAGCCCTGTGTTGGCCCTGTTGAGTTGTTGCTGGCCTATCCCGAGACATGAGTCAGGACAAGGTAACAGTCATATTTGGTATTTCTGAATGACAACATAGACTCGTAAAATGATTGAATAGTCGCGTAAACCGTGAACCCGGGAGCTATGCGCCGCACTTTGTGAAGATGATCATTTCATGGAGGACGGTGAAGGCATGTTCTTGACGAGCATAGTTCAAGTCAAACCTAGTTGACTAAAGCAAGTTGTAGGGGGCACAGACGAACCTACCCTCATCGATTGACTGGACGGTCTCTAACACCTCGGTGGATTTACGCAACTCGGCGACGTCTAATATTTGAGCGTCTCATAGCGCTGACATTTATTCGTCATTCGGTTTTTCTGTTGCTTACGTGTTACCTACTCCCGAGGAGATTTCGTTGCGACTTGTATATCGAGTATAAGGCTATATACTTCACAGTTAGTCCTTATGTGGCGTATGCCACTGATGTAAGCTACTTTTGCCACATACTTCGTCTGGGAAACGGACCCGCGCTTAGCGCTTCCCATTGTAACAGTATAGCGCCATAGAATTAGTCAGTACCCGTGTCGTCAGGGTCCAGTCGGGTTTGAGGCTTGAGCCAAAACTGACGAATAAATCATTTTCGGTACAATCCGCCGCGCCCTAACCTCCTATATGTGACCATCAAGCGGCAAGCCACCTACAGACTACAGTGATTGTAAACTAGTATATTAATGAGTGTACTAGTATGACGAGCGTTGTTGAATGCCATCTAGGCACAATTGAAACAACGAAATCTCAGCACTTACATGCAAATATCTGTGCATGTGTTACGGATCGATAGCCGGCAGAGGCAGAGGTGACAAGCTTATACGCTCAAGGAGGACGTTATAGTTGACAATGAACATCAGGTTTATAAATAGACAGCGGGGCGACTCGAATCGAAATATCGGCTCTGAGATAGAGATAGAATATGCGAGCACCCGAGATGTTCCGCTGATAACCTGATAGCTGAAACTGGATAGTGCAACGCCTCTTGCGTGACTATTACTATCTGTCTCCCTAAGGAAAGACCGTGTCTTCAAAAGAGTTTACAAGAACACGCACGAGGTCGTGGTGTATCAGGGACATATGTCCCAAAGTCTCGTCTGATTGGCCCCGCTATTGCCGGTAAATTGTTCAAGAAAGAGTTATTCCCGATTGGTGGAGCTCTCAGCCGTAAGCTTGGACTTCACCATCACAGCGCTCGTCTGATTAACCTCGTGCTCACATCCATCCCTGAGCATTACCGAACCATGGACGTCATACTGTCCGACAAGAAAAGATGGCATCAAATTAAGATGAGCTTCAATGCAGATCTGTAATGTGCAGTGAAACATGTTTCAGGACCAGCGAAGACGGATAGGTACGAGGATAACACGATTATCAACCACACACATTTGTCGAACAAAATCAACAAGACATGTCCGTCAAACGCAGAGAAATATTTGCTGGATTAAACAGTACGATCAAAGATGAGAGTGCGGTTATTCAGCAAAGTGCTCCCTTGCTTGCATGATTGTATCCAAGAAGTTCTTCGACTGGCGAACCAGGTCAATACCACCCTTTGATAAAATCAATCAGCCGCTCCGAGGCCCGATTTGACGAAATTCTGAGTCACGTAAGGGTGCCATTCCAACGGATAAAAAGCTGCAATCCCAATCAAGGGTCTATCCGTCCAATGACATTGCGCATCATTTCATTCGCTCCAGCATCGCACCGGCGACGTTACGTTTAATCCAGAAGTGAATAGCAGTGTGGCAGTGTATTTTGTACTGCACGTGAGATGGTAGCAAACTTTTACCGGAAGCGATCATTGGTCAATCACTATCATTTCACCGTCCAATACAGACGTTCACATCCTACTGGTGCTGCTCGCACAACTTTGATTTTCTCTGCGTAGATCTTCAGCTGACCGCCTAAGGCTAACGCCACCAGCTGATAGGGCTAGACCTTTCATATTCCCTTACTCGGCCGCGGCCACTGGTTAGCGACATGTAATTCTCTGTCCGCAGCTCACCAGAGCCTTGGGAACGTACATTGTGCACGAAATTGAAAGCGGCGACCTCTATTATATTACGCAGTGGAGGTTATTCTCCGACAGTGCGTGATCGACAGCCATTTCCAACTGTGAAAGCACCCGCCGACTTGTGTAGTCTCACCAATATTACATACCGGGCCAATACAGGAGACAGCGGGCGAATCATGTTATACAATGTCTTCTATTGGCCTGATGTGGTGGGAAAGCAATCGTCCCAGAAAGGTCTAGTAACCAATCCGAATGTCCCTCTCATTTTATCTTACTTCTTAAGGCCGTTTTGGGAAATCAGCGTGAAGATCTCAACACGATTATTCCCCGATATATATCGTCTGTCAGCTGGGTATCTCCTAAGTAGAAGAAGAGTATAACTGGAACTGATAAAAAGGCAGACGACTTCCTTCAGTCGCTCTCCCCAACTAATACTTACACCAGTTCTTATCTCTCTCGCGCTCTAACGATAACCATGTGTACTTCTTCACCCTCCGTCCTAACCTCGGGACACGATACGTCACAGGCGAGACCGGCCCTGACTACACATGTGTCGTCCCGTGGAATCAGCGAGCCTCATGTTGTCATTGCGGGTGGAGGGGGCGCTCATGCTCCGGGGATGCCCTTTCAAGTAACGCATAACCCTTGGACTCGTAAGCCCTTCCATCTTTGACTTCGCCGTCGCTTACTGTTCCTTTTCATCAGGATCAATCACCGACATTATTGATTCCAACCATCGCTACATTTGCTTTCTGTTTTCGCTACCGCATTTCGTTCTGCTGCATACGACTTAGCCTTTGTTTATTTATCCCCTCTCCTTTGACATCATCTACTTGATAACTTAGAATTATAGCATGTCAAATCTCTTTCCGTCGTTGCCAAGTCAGTCAATGCAACTGTATCCGCGCACCATGTATTCAATCTGTTATGAGATCTTCTTCCTGCACAACACATTCCTGGAATATAAACTGGGCAGGTTGTTTCCCCGTATGCCTTCATTTAGCTCCTTTGAAGGGTTTTTAAGAAAGAACCTGAAGAAAACAGCGGTTGGTCAGATAACGTTTGAAATCATGTCGAAATGAACTTGTACTTTGGCCCGGCGCAATAGGCATGAGGTCTCCGGCGTACATATAACTTGACACTCCACCCCCCAATAACATAGTGATATATCATGCTGGTTACCCAGAAACCTTTGGGATAACATCGCTAAGAAGAACTCCACACTACACACGACTGTTTATTTATTCACATATAGCATGGATTTCTTTCGAATTCGAGTTTCGGACATTTCCTGTCTCAGCGGGAATGTCAAATAGGTTCGAACCAACTGGTCGACAAATTGAGTTAATGTACTGGCATGAAACAATCAACCTACAAGTCGTGGACTCTGGGTCCGCTCAGATGCCCTCCCCCCCCTCTCGGAATGAATCGCATCGAACTGAGCGAGAACAGAATCTTTCAGACAATTACGTCATGATTAACTGAGCTGCGAACGTAGAAACAAGTTGCAGAGAAGTAAAATCGTGTATGCATCTACGATAAGAAGGGAATGCTGGCTCGTAATTTACACCACCAATTGCATGGAGGACGCCTCTTCAAATACGCTATCACTCCCATCAAAGCGAAGATTGTACGAAGATGATAAGAGTGGAATGCAAGAGAAAAAGTCTTTCAGAGTGACTTCTTTCCAATGGAACTTGCGCCCACAGTGCTGTAAAATCGTGCTGAAAGTAGACGTATCACCAATTTTCGGTACATCAAATAATCACTGCGAATCCAGTTAATGCCGACTCGGCACCAGAGACTCCGAGCTGAGAACTTGCAGAAAGGAATAGCGTCGATTTCGTAAGATAATCACCCGCGCGTTGATATGATGTTCTGCGATGAAAGTTAACCCCGAGTACTCTATAGCGCACCTGCCTACAACTTTGCGTTGGTACTCGGGTTCTTCCAGACTGGGGTTCTTTTCTGTTTGAAACATCAACATCATTAGGTCAAAAAATGATATGGTGCTCACTTCCACGAATGCTCTCAATCCTTCCTGCATTGACGTACTCCATCAGCGAGGCATCCAAGAAGTCAAATTCCCACTTACCTTCAAGTTCGCGGCCTTCCACAAACAGTTTGTTGCTTTCTGCACTCCCACGCCGCTTCCAATACGGAAACGATTGCTGTCTTCAGCGAGGATGAGGGCTTTCTTCGTAGTCTGTACTGAGTCTGGAGAACATTTTTTCGACCATTTCCTTAGCATATTCGAGAGCCGTCGGCAAAACGGATGACGAAGGTACCAACGTATTGATACTGATTTTAACCGCAGACATGAGTGAAAATGAATTCAATCAGACCGAATGACTCACAACCCAAACCTCTGGTAAGCGTCCTTTGCCGTAATAGTCCTACCGAGGAGCAGCATTTCACTGGCACGCTAAGAAAATTACAGTGGTGAAGTCGAAACTCTGATATTTGAAGCGAAGCAGTACATACCTGATGTCCAGCAATCTGTGCTAACCGAGGTATACCTGGGAATCCAAATAAGATAGATCGACCCTAGCCACCACGACGTACCTCCTTGAATGGCTGCGACGCCCCTCCTCACCTCCGGGAGAGCAAATTTTGCGTTCTCATCCGCAACCACGACATCGCAATTCAAGAGAATCTCCATCCCCCCACCATATGCACCACCGTTAACGGCGGCGATGATGGGTTTGGCAGTGAGCCTCCTGGAAATGCTCGCAAATCCATACTTGTTCGCGCTGATATACGCTTGATCGCTTGATGCAGCACGAACAAGATGATTATCCCACCCCTTCAAATCTGCTCCAGCGCAGAAGATGCGTCCAGCCCCTGTCAAAACCAAAACCCTACGCGAATCCAATAGACGTAAGAACGAAATCAAAGTCAGCACAAGACTGACCACAGCTCCTTCTCACGCTCGAACCAATCAAGCACAGCACACAGCTCATCTGCGAGTTCTACAAGTTACAGAGTTGAGGGCGTTTGGGCGGTTTCAACGTGAGTAAGAGGACATGTCGGGAAGGGAAGGCTAGGATAAGCTCTGACGAATGTGGGGGTGACAACGCCATGGTGGGGAAAGGAAGGGATTAATTGAGCGATCATTCTGCGTGATCAGGTACGATCGGAAGTCGTGCCGAACTACCGGGCTTATAAGTGTACTTTGAATTTTTGTTTACTTTTTTTACGTAGTGCAGGATGTTAGACTACAACTCAGAGGGCAATCCAGACTATTCTTTTCGACCCGGAAACGCAATAACTCTATCTAACACCATGGTTATAGTTAGCGATTTTTGCCTTTTCTCAACGCCTTTGCCCTTCTCGAAACCGACCCTGTGACTGTCCGTTGGAGCGTGCACATGTCTTGACGGAAAGGGGAGGTAGATCTTGCCACTTGACAGCTAGTTTGAACTTGAACAAGTGCGCCAGCAATAGCAGGAAGGACATCCTTCTAAAAGGTACTTATACGTGCAGCATCGGTGCTGGAGTATTGAGGAAGACACCGAATTTGAGTAGCTTGGCGTGGGGGAAAGAGATACATATCGGCAGGCCTTGAGTGCCGCCGGCGATAAAGATCAGTACCTATTTCATAAAAAAGTCCGTCGCCGTTCATCGTGGCAGAGGTTATGCGTATTGCGCTAGAGACAGATAGTGTCCTAACCCTCCTGTAGGTTATAGTAAACGCGTGTTTCAGATATTGTGTTTCTGCTGTCATAAGGATCTATGACTCCAAGAGGAGACGCGCATTTTTCACGGACCAGAAGATCGTTTTCGTAGAGTAAGGCACTGGACGTTCTAGATGTCACCATGTAAGGATGTTGAATCCTTTGCGCTAGCCATAAGCTGGCTTTAGGAGGAGTGGCATCGTATATCTTTCAAAAAATGGAAAAAATCACAGACTCATATACGGCGAAAGTCGCTACACAGTCTCTGTAGGGACAATCATCCCTACGCTGACACTGATAGCGTTTGTCGAACGAGAACAGGGATGTGGAGTCGGAATATAATGTCTGAGAGTATTCAGAAAGGAAATAAATCACAGGACGTAGGTTTCGGTATTACTATTCCGTACAGTGTACATGGATGACACTCGCTCTGAGTCCGAGCATAAGTCTTATTCACAGGTAGTCCTCAGTGAAATAGTGCATGGCCATCGCCTCCTCTCCATGGGGAGGGCACAGGATGAGAACTTGTGTTTTAAGATCATTAAAATAACCGTAAAGATGTTGGACTATAGACTCACGAACATGGTTCTAGATAATGAATAAATAGGGAAATATTTTCGGAGATAGAAGTCCATACATAAGGCTGAGAAGCACAGAGAAGGCCCATATTGCAGAGATCATGACCGTATCTTTCGGGTACGGTTCCACAAGGGTTCTGGGCGAGAAAGAGAGACAAACCGTCATAACACCAGGAATAGAAGGGATTACTTGTATAGAAATCTATCCTGAACGCCGTCTCGTGAATTTTAAACCGCCGACTGTACAACCTAGCCATCCTATAGGAATCTCTACGTTGAGGATAAGGCAATCGATAATATCTGAAATATGTATCTACCCGCCGGCCAAGCTGCCGTAAGACCTACGCCATTAGCAATCAACGCTTTTGTGCATGAAATTAGTTTCTGATAATTACCGACGGAGATAACCTGTGCTTACGGCGCCTGGAAGTAATCGTGAGAAGGGACCGCCGGGAGTGTTACCCATCTCAAGACACCAGGACCTCCTGTATTCCCCGCAGGCCACATTGCAACGGAACAGAGATGAACGCTTCGACACATCATTTCGACCTCAGCGGAATCTATGAGCTTTACATGGACCGGCCATTCGCCATGTCCGGTGAAAACCCTCAAAATACTGAAGCAAATTATCCGCCCATTTAGCGATGTTTACTTAGCTTAAAACAGTGACTTACTAGGAGTGCATCCGAGTTTCGCTCGTGTCAAGTGTGGATCCACCTGTCAAGGTTGGCAACTGCTAGAAGCTTCCACCTGACGGGAGTGTGCTGAGCGGAATCGTTGTCTAGATGTAACGAAATCATCAACCCATCCCGTACCGTCCTGTACATGGGACACACGCCACATCGTCAGCGCGGAATTGTAACCGTGAAATGGTTACCTCAATTGGGAGCATAAGAATTACAGCCATCCGGACTAAATGACTGTGATTCATCCAGCCACTGCGTCACTCCACGTGTTATTTTGCACGCTGTCTGGTTTGTCCGACCGTCCTTACAAGTACTAGTAGCAGGTACCAAATCAATTAAGGATCAAGCCCAGAGGAGAGAGAGCGATCAGGGTTGCTGTAGTGAATCAGTTTAGCTGGGGAAACAGAAGATCCAGGACCACACGTACCATCACATCGTTTTACAGGGACAAGAAAAACTTGTACCATTGAAAGGTCTCTCATCGAAATAGCCAACAGCTAGGTGGTTCTTGGACCCAGAACAAGGGCCAGACTCTGCAAAGTTGATATTCGGAGCGAAAAAGTCTGACTTGTTCCGTGACACCCGCTAACTCCGTTATGACCAAAACGCTCACAGAAACGAGACAATTGCCGGAGGCTTACACCGCAATGGGTCCTTTGAGGCCAAGTCCGAGTCGGAACAGTCCCATTTCGTACGATCAGTGAAATCGGGAGGAAAGATTGACAAGTCTACATACCTGGATACCTGGTCCCTGAAGTGAATAAGAACATCCGCGTGAAGTTCATGGTCGCATTGAAGACTGGTATAGTAACAGAACGTTCGTTCCGCAACACAGGAATACGCTTACGGGTCAAGATGAACAGATAGACATCAAGGGACGTGTCTGACCGAGAAGGAAATCATCATAACACGATGTACGCGAGGTTCGCAGGGCACGCCTGAAGAAGGTTCAACCACGCGGTTCCCCGTAGTACCCGTTTTCATGTTAGACCTCTCAGGCCCCATAACATCAAGGCCAGCACAGCAAGGCATCAAATCCGCACATCAACGAGCAACGAACTCATGTCGTCGAAGAGCTGCGGTCCACACCTTTTCTGATTGATGTTGAGAGCGGTTGAATCCCTTGTAAACGAAGAGGAGTGTTTTTTCGAGATTGGGCTCTAATTAAAACCCGATGTCAGTTACCAGCGCGACCAATGACAACAACATCAAAGGAAAGGAGGTTCTCGAGCCTCTCTGATGGCAACCATTTCAGCATATGTGATTTGGAAGTATGTCCCGAGTGCTATACATCGCAAAGCGTCAGTTTGAAATGGCTATGTTGGTCGATGCGCAGTAGCAGGTAAAAATAAAATGAAGGTTTGTTCAGTACTGAAAGAGGAGACATTGAATAAGATCTGGACAAAGTCAAGGAACGCACAGCACGGAGATCTTCTGGGCGACCATCAGAACCAAAAGTCCGGATCTCTAGGAAGAGAACGAAGCCTGTCATACGAAAGCTGCCCTACGCTAACTTTGAGGAGCAATTAAGCCTGGACGGGAATACAAGGGAGTGTCAGCATGTGTCTCTGTGAGGTCTATAACGTGAATAAACCATTGCAACTGACCTATACTGAACTAAGACGGTGGACGTTGAACGAACGTCCCTACGGCCAACAGGAAACAACAAAAGCACCGCAGTTGATGAATATGGATGTTCTCGATATTTCATCACAGCAGCGTATCAGAACCAGGGCGCCTCGCAAAGGGAATATGTCCTGAAGACACGGACCATCGCTCAGCACTCTGGATCAGAGTCTTTTCTGATTCAATTTCAGGTTCAAAGAGCCTACGATAGAGAGAGGAACCGTCACCTAGAAGCCCAAGGTCAGGGACAAGACCAGAAAGAAGCCACATATCATCGAACTTGAACAAGACGGAAAGAACAGTGCACCAGGTGAAACAAACTGCTGTGCCAGAGAAGCTGTTCATTTCCGTTAATGCAAAGAAAGGAAAGGTTTACCAGAGTTCGTATCATAAGAGAACGGGACCACTGTCACCTGCAGTTTACATCAGTGGCTGTTGAGCCGGTTTGACATCAAACGAAGTGCGATGGTCACTAAAAATGCTCTGGTCAGGAGAGTCTGTTCCTTAAAAGAATAGGAATGTACACACGATTTACACGATTAAACGGCGACTAAAGAACGCGTAAAAATATTTATGTTCAATACGTTCTCGTATCCTGCAAGCCAAAAACCGTTCAAACATCGACATCCCTAATCAGAAGTCCCACTTAATATATAAGTCTATAATAATTGTCCACGCATAAGCCTAATACTGCATCATTACCACGAAAGCCCAAAATCATTAATCTTTCCCCCATCATTCCGCTAGAGCACAGCCAATCCGCCGACGATAACGAAGACGATGCCAGCCCAGGACAGCCCGAGCGCGACTAACCCACCATTTGAGGTGCCAGTTGAACTAGCCGGCGAGCTAGCAGCAGATGCAGCCGAGCCGGTAGATGAAGCACCTGCACTAGAAGTACCACGCGTGGTCGTCCCCGAATGGGAAGAGGAACTTCCAATAGTGCTCACTCCGGTGCTTGTTGAGACCTTTCCGGTACTCGTCGCTGAACTGGTCAAGGCTCCTGTAGAAGAAGTTCCCGACTACACGAATCAGCACAGCACAGAGAGCAATAAAAGTAGGCATACGCTCGTCGCAGTCGTGGTTGCCGATACACCAGTCAAAACCGCGCTTCCACCCCCAATCGCAGAAACAGTTGTACATTGCGAGGACGAAGGTACGGGATGAGCGTCAGGGGTAGAAGCATCACCTTGGTGGAACGTCGAGGTACCATAGACACCCATAGGCTACTTGCGAGGTGAATCAAAGGGGAAGAAAGCATGACGTGAGAAGTGTACCTGTCCACTGTCGCCTTGACACGACTCGAACACACCAGAGCCGTAGTTGGCGGGCATGTTCCATGCACATCCCATCACGTCGTAGATGTGTTGACCTATAATCAGCAGATCGTCAACCATTCTGAGAAAAAAGGAACAGCGTTTGCCATGCTTACACCACGTAGGCGCCATACTCCCAGCGGGGTTGCAAGCCCGAAAGCAAAACTGGTCGGCCGCCATGAAGTTCTATTCATGGTTAAGATATGGATATTGACGGAATTATTTTACACGTACCGTCCACTCAAACACCTGTTCAAGCTTCCCAAAAGCTGTAGAGAACACCAGGCCACCAATTGGATTTCCTGAAATTTTAAATCAGTTTTCCATTCATCTACAAAAAACACAAAGCCCTTACCATTTCCATCGGCACCATGAGGATCGAGCTCTCCCCCCGCATCGCCAGCAGGGATGTTAAGCTTCGTCAAATCTCCTGTGCCTGGAAAACAATTAGTTTCGGATAAGATTATTATCAGATTTCGAGTGTATTCATACCCGTAACTTGAATAAAGTCGGGCGTCTGAACGAAATGTGCTCCTGTAATAGCACCACTTGGAATGACGCGTGTCCCATAGCCGTCCTAAACGAAGTTGGAAAGGGCGAACAAAGTAAATGGCCGGGAAAAGCTGACCTTAAGGCACCAAGAGACTTCGATACGCTGCGGAAACCATCAGCGTCTCCGAGGAGAATAGAGAGCTTAGCGGATGAACCTCTGTATTTCCAATACCAGAATCTGCGCCCGCTGTGGGAGGTGCCCATAAGCAGCTATCATGTCGATACGTGAGAGATCTGCTCCTGTGAGAACATAAGGCGAGACGCACAAATCGTCAACACCGTTGACTAGCTGAACATTGAGGAAGAAATTGATAAGGATGGAAACGAAGGGAACGCACTGTAGACATTCTGGCACATAGAATCTTGGCTAGACGTTGTCCCACATTTGTTGGTCCCACTCTGGCCCTGTTCAGATGTGTCGGGGGGCGGTATCAGGTAGATATGTCGCGCTATATTGCGCGGCTACGGTAGAGAGCGTGGCGATGAAAAGAACGACGGTAGGGGTATACATCATGATGATGGGAGAAAGTAAGGAGGGATAGGAACAAACACGCGACATCCGCTGGGAAAATTTGGAATCTAAATATAGACACCTGTCAGATATCAGATTCTACCTGAAAATGAGGAGTTGAGTAGCCGTTCCGTTTGACAGCGTACAATGAGGAAAAATGCTACGGATGATATGCGAGTCAGGAACTGGAAGGAACGCTGTGAGAATGAGCGCAACAGTCAAAATAAGGGAAAATTCAACGTCCAGGAAGCGGAGTAAGTATAGATCAACTGGCTGATAGGGAAAATACTGGCAGACACCCGAGAAATGCTGAAACGGTCGACAACCTCAAGATATGTAAGTAATGAACAGCTACTGAGCTTGACCGCCTGTAAAGGTGTCATTGTCTCAACATACATTTCCGTTGAGGCATCAATGTTTAATGATTAAAACGGAGCGGAGTGCCACTATGGCAAGACGACTACCGATATAAGAAGTAACTATGAAAGTCCGTAGGGATTGCAGTGCACCCACCTGCAAACGAGCATATTAGAATCTGGCTTTTCAAAAGTATGTGCACCACACCTATCGCCAGCTCCACGATATATCATGCAAGGATTAGAAAGGGCTCATGACTCATCAGGACCGTAACGCTGCCGCGAACGTTAGATACCATTTTAAGTCTACATGCGAAGAATCTCACCGGAAGCGGCACAAACTGGTCATTTATAGCTTGGAAGAGTTGATGGGATGTCAAAATGTCTAGTGAGTATGGAATGGAAAGAGTATTCATGACTTTGTCTCAAGTACACATGCATACTACTACCGTTGGCGGGCAGTGGCGCAGGTTTCTTGTGCGGTAGAGAAGTCATGCAATGGGCTACAGCACCAGAGGACTCGTCAGACTCGGCATGATACCACAAAAGAGAGCCGACTCCGAGGCCGAAATGAACTGGATCAAACTATATGATTATCGGGGATCGAAGTAACGTCAGACGAACCTATGTACCGAGAAGCACGTAGGTGATGTGAACGGCACTCTTATGCTTACCACCTTTAATGTGAGCATCCGCTAAGGATAGTAAAAGGCAGGTTGAAGGGAGTTTGACGCGCCAGATGCTATGACAGCCGAAAATTACAGACCATGAGGTGGTAAGGTCATCAAGAAAAAAATGTTAACTAACCGCGCCATGCTCAATCAATGGACCCGGTATCAGTCTAATCACGACGGATCCATGGCCCACGGAAATCACGCAGGACGTGGTTTTCAGACTGTTTTTTTTCCCGTGTCACGAGTCTGGCACATTTCTGCACAGAAACGAAGTGATGAGCAACCATACCAGAAGCTGAGAACTCACTTACAGTATTGAATCCCCA
>JAUEPU010000384.1:0-30283 GCA_030435615.1 Armillaria luteobubalina | reverse complement strand
CTGAAATATCCCTTGTTAACTAACTTACTCTACTTTAATATCTAATATATACAACGCCAGAATAATTGCTAGAGGTGGGCTCCGTCGACGATTTGGGGACCAAGTTCTTCCGACACAATCTTTGGCATCAGCGTTATCCACCTCCTCTGGATGATTTCCGGTCCCTTCTTTCCAAAGTATCGCTCACTCTCGAAGCTCCACTGGTCATTTGCCCTCACCCAATTACCTAGCCCATCACAGTACCGAGCAACCTGTAGGTCAATAGGACCTCCCCATCTCGGCACTTTCTTGAAGTTTTCCATGAACCTGGCTTCGAGCTGTTTGTGGTATTCATCGACCCAAAGCATTGCACCCGCCACATCTGTCCTGAGCTCGTTCATTGCAATAGTAACGATGTTGTGGCTAGAGATTGCGTCAGACTAGTATTGACGAGCGAAGCACTCAAACTCACCCGTCGTCATCCCGGGCTTGTTCAAGGTTATAGGAAACGACATCCTTGAAAGTATAAGAGGTCAATACCACTTTCTTCGGTGGATAAAGATGGATCGCTTACATTTCCTAAGCAGAGCATGTCAATGCAGCACTTCTCGAGTTCTTTGATAACCGGATGATTGATGACTTCGTCTGGCAACTGCATGTCAAATTCGAGAAGTGCGAAAGATGGCTTGGCGCCGATTGTGCAGCGGCGAACTTCGAGGTACGACTCGATGCCCCGGATGTGAGAGTTGTTGCGATCGGCAGCTTGTTGAACGACAGACTCCAGATACTCGTCGAAGGTGTCGATGAAGCGCTTCTGCGCCTGAGTGCTTGCTGTCTTCTTTGCGAGGTCCCAGAATCTATGCGTATGATCAGGACCAGGAGCATAGGTTTTTTACCGCGTGGTACTGACTGTCGAGAAACTTCTCCTCCAATCCATTCTCCGGCAGGTCGGGGCTTTTCTGTATTCCGGATAGCGTCCATGACTATGTCCTTCTGTGCGCGGACTTGATACGACAGTCAGAACCACTGTTGTCTCCGACGAAATCAATGTGGGGCTTACCTTCTTCTTCTGTCGAGACGTCCGAGTACTCGTCGATCACAAAGAAACTGTGTGATTGCATCAATAAAATACCCCCGAACGATGACTTCAGGACCTACAGGTTCATGAGATCACACCCGCTACGGAGACGTGCTAGAGACGAAGAAGGATTAGGTAGCCCATGGACGGTCAGTTCTCCTACAATACTTGCCTTCGTCCGCCAGTGGGTACGCGAATGAAGCTAGGAGATCTGAGTGATGATGTCCGGTCAGTTCAACGGTAATAAACGTCATAGTCTCGACTTACTGAAGTCGCAGCGGTCAAATGCTTCCTGAGCCTTCGACTTGAAAGCCTGACGCCCTTGGTCAGAATATTCGCTATGAGCGTATTCAATCTCCAACTTACTCGGAAGCTTGACGCCCAGGCCGCTGATGCCTTCTTGACTTCAGCATAGTGGGGGTTGAGATGGCGAGGCCATTGCCAGTTGGCAAGAGTGTCAGGAAGGTAGATGCGTTGAGACATTGTGGGCAATGATAGGGTATGGGGGCTCTGCACGGTCAGTCTGGACGCTCTTAAGTTATAGAATAATTAACGTCATTTTTAAAGGCAATCGGAGATGAACGGTTGGCGATGGCGTGAATGAAACCCGTTGCAAAGCCCAAGATGACACTGGTTCGCGAGATCTACCCTCATCCGGTTGGGAACTTCTCTATGTGCCGTGGCTACCGTGCCTCGGTAACATAAGCCGGGCGCGACCTTGGCCATAACTCCGGTATCTAACTCCAGCGTTGATGCTTCAAGCGCCACTCTGCGCGAACATTCCTGCGGAGTTGAAAATGCACCAGAAAACGGAAAGGCCGCCTCGCCTCTATGAGGCCATTGACACATGAATTTGAACTGAGATTGTTCGCTCACTAAATACGTTCAGAGTCGTGACGAACATAAGCAAGAAAAGGACGAATGCTGCTCCCTTCCGAGTCACCCTGGGTCGATGATCTATGATCCGCATTCTTGTACTATTATACTGTTTCATAACGCTCCTGCATCAACGGTTAAGTCTGCCTCATCGCAGCTGCCTCACTGTATTGACTCAAGGCGAGTCAGGAACGTTGCGAGGCGGAATTTCATAAATATAAGTGTTTAAAAAAAGGTCGATGCATTATGCAAGAACGGCGTCGAATCAAGAGCACTTACTTAACAGACTTCTTCAATGTTCACTCTCGTTCGGTGAGAGCGGTTGACTTACCGCGACTATGACGGCGTTCCGTAGTATGACGGCGTCTACGGACCCTAATTTTAGCGCTAGTTTATTGATAAAGCTGGCGTCTACTTCAAGATCAGATATTGTTTAAATCAAGATTGTATACGAATCGATAACTAGGCTATGCACATATCTCTATTGGTCCTTGTCGTCTTGTGAGAGTTCAGGATAGACTCTCAAGGTCTTACCGACTATCTCGGGAGATAAACGATAACCGCCCTGATCCATCTTCCACGGATGATGCTAAAGTAATGTACCACACTTTCCGCCGAGTCAGCATCAGATTAATAGGAATTTCTCGCTGTATTGACTAATGACCTAGGAGTATTACAACTCACTCTGAGCTCGTACCGACTTACCGACATCGGCACTAGAAGCATACTGCAAGCCATAGCAGAGTCTCAACCGCCCAGGTACATCCGCACTGATTGGGGAATTTAGTCTTCCATAGCTCCAGTTGGAAGAAACAGTGCCACCGGAACCGAACAATCGACCACGCGTACTACTATTTTGAATCTCGGATCGATCATTGTTCCACAAAAATCGCAAATACTCAAGGAGGTAGTTGGCATTCAAGAAATGATCGTTCAATAATTCAAGGAGCTCGCTGTAGCGTCAAAAAAGGCGCGCAACACCAACTCGCCGGAAAATTTGCCAAGTCAGCTGGACAGGACGAAATGACCATCTATTCCAGCTTGGAGCCCTGAAGGTGGACGAAAGGCGGACGGCGATGCGTACGGAAATGATGGTACGAATGGCAACGCCGGCCCGCCGGTAAGCGTATTTTGCTTTTTACCTCCGCCCTTGTCGAACATCTCCTCCTTGCAGGGTTTCGGAGTTGCATGAAATTGCACCTTTGAAAATCATTATGTCTGCATGGTTCAGTTCATTGTTTCGAATCTGCGCCTAGCCGGTCTCGGTCTCGATCCAAACTTGCGACATGGAACCTTTCGGGGCAATGGTAACTGATTACAGTTGTTTCGACCCAATGGGTATGTCTCTCTGTACTTTCCTATGTAGGCAAACTGAGCATCGGGAAAGAGTACATCTCCAGGGGTGATTTCACCTCCTCGCTTCCTCCTCGTCATGGATTCTACGTCTCTTGCCGTCGTCGTTTGGGTTATCCTCCTCGTTTTGTGGCTCAGGAGGACCTTTGGTCGGCGCTCACTCCCTCTCCCCCCTGCACCTCCTGGTTATCCCGTTATAGGTAACATACTTGACTTGGCTAACAATGATGTGCATATCAGAGCCAGTCATTGGTCCCGCAATTTTGGTGAGTCTACCGTGCAAGTTGACAACAGCGACATAACAGCTTCTATCCTCAGACGACGATGTCATCTCTCTCAAAGTCCTGGGAAAGACCATGATAATCTTGAACTCGTCCACCGCAGTCGCTGATCTCTTTGACAAACGAGCTTCTAACTACTCAGATCGGCCTGACATGCCGATGATTGTTGACTTGTGCGTAATTGCCGACTTACTCGTAACAATCTTTGATGTATTATTGATTAGGATGGGTACGTCTCGCTGTGGTGCGGTACAAGAGCAACTTTTCTTAGATGTTTGCTATATAGGATGGGACTGGACATTCGCCCTCATGAGGTACGGGCCGCGATGGAAAGAACACCGACGAGTATTCAACAACCACTTCAATATTGGCACTTCTGGCGCGTCAGAGGATCGACATATCCAGCTACGCATCTGTCGCGAGCTCTTGTCCTTGATGTTCCAATCACCCTCGGAATACCTTGAGAACCTTAGGCAGTATGTCATGTAGTTTCCGGAAGAGACCGGCCCTTATCGACTTATTTTCTCAGCTACACAGGACATATCATCCTCAAACGCACGTACGGACACACGGTAGTCGATGAGAAGGACCCTTATATCCGTCTGGTTGAGGCAGCATCTCAGAGTACATCCGAAGGTGTTTCGCTCCTTCCAAATTCCTTAATGACGGCAGTTCTCATAAGCCTTGTAGCCGCAGTCCCAGGAGCCTTCCTCGTCGATCTATTCCCATCGAGTACGTTTATCAAACCCAGTCGTTCTGCCTGCCAACACCTTTTCTGTAGTGAAGTACATTCCTGAGTGGTTTCCAGGCGCCCAATTCAAGAGAAAGGCTAGGCAGTGGTAAGGATCTTCCGTTAGTATTTTTAGCTCTTTCTATTTATACAACTGGACGCTATAGGCGAAAACTCTCAGAAGCCATGATCAACGCACCGTACGATATGGCGAAGGGGAAGTTTGTATGTTTCAACTTTGATCGGATCACGCCGCAAACTAAATGCTGTTGTATCGCGAAGGATGAAGGAAATGCCGAACCTTGCTTTGTCTCCGCTTGCCTTGAGCAGAACAAGACTGCTTCTGGTCAAGGGTTGAGTGAGGAACTCATCAAAGACACCGCTGCCGTCGCTTATGCTGCCGGTCAGTTCGTATATTTCGTTTGACCTCCGTATCCTTACTAGCTTGATAATTAGGTGCTGATACGGTACAATTACTCTAGCCCTCAGTCAACTCACGACACTGACGGATTGTAACAGAGCGTCTCCACTCTGACGACTTTCATCCTCGCCATGACACTTAACCCCGATGTTCAGAAAGCAGCACAAGCCGAACTCGATGCATTATTGGGTGGTGAACGATTACCTGACTTCAGCGACAAAACTCGGCTGCCATACGTCACTGCAATATTAAAGGAAGTACTTCGATGGATTCCTGTATTACCGATGGGTGAGTACGGGCTAGTTGCCTTACTTTACACGACAGTCACCTAACCATATTGAAGCCGTACCTCACCGAGCCATAAATGCGGACACTTACAAAGGATATTATATTCCAGCTGGTGCCTTCGTGTATGGAAACGCATGGTGAGACAACTGTCGACATATGAATGCTGCCTAAACCTCTACTAGGGCTATCCTTCATAACCCTGATATCTTTGCGGACCCCGAAACATTCAGACCAGATAGATTCATCGAGAACCCGAGTTTACTCAACCCGATAGATAATGGGGTATTTGGGTTTGGAAGACGGTAGGCAGGAACCCATTACATTGTTCCAGAATTACCCAATTTTATCAACAGTGCGTGTGCAGGGAGAGTCATGGCGCTTGATACTATTTGGATAGCCATGGCATCCATTCTAGCCGTCTTCGACATTTCAAAAGCCGTTGATGAACAAGGGAATGAGATCACACCCCCTGTAAAGCTCAGTCCAGGAACGATAAGGTGAGCACTTTGAGATAAAGGTTTTATTTCTGGTTGACCCTCGTTGCTATCAAAAGTCACCCGGCGCCATTTCCGTGTATTATCAAACCTCGATCTAAGGCTGCCCTCGAGCTTATTACGCAGGATGACTGAAGTTGGCTGGGAAGGGACAAACATGCACTTTCTACTAAGTAGTGCTGTCACTTTAGATGTATAACTAACACTAAAATGTCTGTCTAAACTTCGGCTACAGTTATGTCCTTGGAGAGTTATGATCAGCGGGGATCTCGCCACTGCCTGGATAAAATTGGAAGGATTGCCGTTGTTTTTGAATGATTCGGCAGTACTTCGTAGGATATGCTGATTAGAAATTTCCCCTTGGCGTTTGACTTGATGTATTGGCCATCTGCCACTCGACAACTTATGACAATCGCAAGCTCCGTGTACAAAGCGCCACTCTTTCTCCCAATCTTAACGAAGACAAACATTCAAGCGCCAGGTATATCTGGCATGTAGCATGCCTTATCTTGGAGTTGACTATCCATTGCTTTTCCGAAGTGACGTTCCCATTCTGAATGCTTTGACTTTGTTTAGACCAGTCGCTCAGCGGCCGATCATGATATTCAAGCGATAACTAGTCATCTCTTTCCGGGGCAAGAATGTTGTGGTTTTCAATACTATTCTTCGTACCCGAACTCACGCCTCCGGCATCTTTCTTCTAGATCTCTCGCACCGCCGAGCGAATGAAGGTTGCAATTGAAGTACTAACCACCTCGTACCTCCGAATTTGTACGTGGCAGAAATCAGTAAATATCACGTCACCATTGTGTGTCGAAGCATCACCACTGCATGGTACGACACCTTGGATCACACTAAACGCAGAAGGACAAGGATCGGCACTAAGTAATAGATGTCACCTCTTGCTCAACAGACGGGCACCGAAAATCTGCCATGCAAAGGAGAGCAACAAGAAAGTTAGTAGATGTTCCGTGTTTCCTTGTGTTTGAGCAGCTGTAACGGAAAGAAACTCTTGGTCGGGAATCACTATGTGTACTAGGCCCTGGAAGAACTAAGCAACATAATCATTTTTTACAGCTTGTTCACACAGCTTGACAGTAGAGAAGGGATGAATTTGGACCCCATCATAGATTATGAGCTAGGGACTTGACGACGCATTTGTGGTTGATCGATGGCTATTTCGGCAATCCTGGAGGCCATTTTGCGCGCTTCAAATCCCAAAAACACGGTTTATCACGAAGTCCGAGCTTCCTTTCATCATATACCAAAACAACCCTGACTGTTAACAGCTATAAGGCGAGTGTCCTTCATCATCTGTGACACGTCTAGAGAGATTGACAGGGATGTAAGGTGTTGTGGGATAGTTCTTGGCGCAAGTTCATACAGCCTCACGCAGTGTCACAACTCCGAGTACGGCGAAGGGCCCTCCCGGCGGAAGGCGGGAGTTGCCGCCGGGATCATCCTGAGTTACACGCTAAAAATACCCTTGCCTCTGAATCTCACAGCAATGAAATCATACACAGATAGACTATTATTGGAGAACGGCGGTGCGACAGAAAACAGGCAGAACTTCTTGAAGTGATAGCCATGCTGGAATATCAATTTTCGCGCATCACAGTGGCAGTGATAGTGCATTCGCCGGCGGGAATCAGACTCCATGGGACTCGGATCGTGTCAGTTGTCAGGCAAGGGCTCGGAAGCATGCTTTGATTGATTCCTCGTCTCGGCTTTTCTATCGCCTTGGCATACACCCAGTGCAGATAAATAGCTAGACCAATGATGACGGCCCTCGCCATTTTGAGGGTCCCTGAAATTTAAGTGAACATCTAGAAAATTACCGTTCATTCCAACAAGCCAGCTGGAATTTCCGATACCATGTCCTTGATAGACGCCTGACTTTTGACGGGCTTTCAAGAATCTAAAGGCAACAGTCATGTGTCTGTAATTCATTAGATGTGTGAAATTCCAAGCTCCGAGTCTCGCCGGGATGGCTTCACACACTGTCATTATCTGCATTCCCTCGTTTCCTCTCGGAAATTTTACTCAGTAATCTTTATACCGCGTACCCTGTAGTGAGCGCCGCCTCATACGGACAGGGAAGACTGCGATGAGTCCTTTTGCATTCCCATTGTCGAGCAGCGTATTTACTTCTAGTTAGCATTGCGCGTATTCTGACAGTAAGTCGGTGTGCTTGACTGAGCTGACAATACAAGCAAGACAGTCGATATTTTGTTCAGACTCTTAAGCAGTTAATATTTAATGTCTTATAGATATTTGATAATGGCCTGTCTACAGAAGGCAGGTACGCAAATGCAAGTGATGAAAATTAATACTGATGCAAAGATCATGACCAGATTGTAAGGTGCAAATAATGTGGTAAGGAATGTCTGACAGGTATGCTAGAAAAAGGACTGTTGAGCGTCCTGTATTCTAATTCACTAAACGTTCAAATCCTTCTTGATGGAATCAGCCGCCTGAAATAAAGTCAGCTACAGTGGACGAGAGATCAGAGGCTAAACAATTTACTTTCTCAGCCAGCATGTACGTCGTAGATAATGGTGCTACGCCAATATGCATGGGGAACACGCTAGCATCAACGACGCGCACATTTTGGAGACCGTACACTTTGAATCGGGGATCGACAACACCTACACGGTGAAAAGTGAATAGGACATCACAGTTGACCAAGCATTTTCTTACCTCCAAGCTTTTGTGATGCCATAGCTGCGGTTCCAACTGGGTGATGAGCCGTCTAGAGTGTATAAACTCCAGGTTAGATAAGCAGCATGGATGTAACAACATGACACGAACCCCGAGAACGCTTTGTATGTATGTCGTCCACTGATCGTCAGTCCAAGAATCTGCCTCTTGTGGAGGAGTACCCGGTGACACTATGACGTCCGACGTTGCGACCCACCGGCGAACTTAATTCGGCAATTATATTAATGAGGGGACAAGGAAACGTTTTTATCAGCATACCAAACTTCATAACGTTGATCGTAGCCTGGACATCTGAAGTGTGGGTGAGTAATCTATCGTAGAATGGAAAATTGAAGCGATCATCTCACCCCAGGGATTTGTGAGGAATGCAGAGTCTATGAGAGGGTATGCGAGTGGATCCGTGGTATTGATGTGCACATTTCCGCGGGAGAAAGGGTGCTATTGTCCACGGTGAGATGACGTTGAATATTCAACATGGATAAAGTAATCTTACCCCTGGAGATGAAACAACCGATATGTATCCTTGACCTGCTGCCGGAGTACTGACCAGGCCGCCGCTCGGCACCACCAACAAGGAGGAAGTAGCAACTTCACCACCGTCAAGGAATTGCTTCGTGAGATTGTACTGCACGGTCTGAAGAGGAGTGAGGGTCTCAGAGGCAAGGAAAGTGTCAAGCGCCGCGCGCATGGCCGTGTACTGGTCTTCAAGAACGAGTGAACGAATGGGAGTAGGAGCATTGGTATTCAAGAGGTAGGTGAATGCGCCAGTCTTGTTCGTCCGGCTAAGAGGAGTCGACTCAATAAGATGGGCGCTAAATACTAACGCAAAAACGTACTAAAGGTTCTGCTGTTCTGCTAGGAAAGTAGCATTGTTGCCGAGAGCATCTATAAAACTGTTTTAAGCGAAAATTTAAGAAAATATATGAATACAACACACCAAGAGTGATCACCCCATCACGGACCAGATAGTCTGTTGCTGCAATGAATTGTTCCTGAAGGTTTTCTCCCACCTGAGGAAGATCGACAACAACTGATATGTTGAGACTCTGTAGCAGTGTCTTGTTACCCACCCCGCTTAGCTCGAGAAGCTGCGGCGATCGAAGCGAACCTGTAAAGGACAAATCAGCAACATACACCTAGGTACAATAGAAGGGGCATACCGGCGGAAAGTATGACCTCCTTGGAAGCCTTGACCGTAAACGTATCATTTCCAACGGCATACTGTACACCCACTGCCTTGGTAGTGTTCTTGTTGTCCCAGACAATACGGGTCACAACGGCACCAGTCAACAGATGTAGGTTAGAGCGGCACCGCTCCGTCTGGCCATAATACCCATTGGCCGCGTAGCTGCGGTTTCCTGTAGCCGGATCGAGACCATGCGATGCGCCAAAATTGGGAAACAACGAGTCGTCGCCTCCGTCTGGGTTCTGGGTTGGCCCGAGACCGAGTGCGATTCCTGCCTGGGTGAGAGGGACGTCGACGCCGGTAAGGAAGTTGTTGTAGCTAACCGCGATGCGGCCATCAGTACCATGAACTGCACTCAGCTCGCTTGAGTCGAGGTCACCCGTGGCGGATAGAGTAGGCGCGTGCCAGCGTTCATAACGTTTGAAATACGGGAGTAGGGCATCAAAGGTCCACTCCTGTCCGTTCCCGAAAGCGTTTCCCCACGCGTCGTAATCTTCACGGGATCCGCGCTGGATCGTGATACCGTTAATAGCTGATGAACCACCGAGCACTTTGCCGCTATTGAGTGTCAAGCTGTTAGTAAACAGAAGGGTGGTGTCGACGCAGAACACACCTGGGATATGACAGAACCCTGCCATCTAGCCCTCGCTGCGGAACGCTCGTATATTCCCAATCATAAGTGGAGTTGCCGAATAGAGCGCCCTGGTAGCCAAGGGCGTTTGCACCAGTGGGGACATCGATGAGGGGATCATTGATACGATCGTAACCTCCCTCTATCACACCGACCTGTAGTTTCTTGTTCTCTGAAAGACGAGAAGCAAGGACAAGACCGGCAGTTCCACCACCCACGATGACAATGTCCAAAGATGTGGATGAGAAGGAGGACGGCGTTACGGCAGCATCACAGGTCTGTTTGGATGGTAGAGAGTAAACGGACGACGCGCCAATGGCGGCTAACAGTAGATAAGTGAGAGCTGGCATGAGTGAGTCCACTCTGAACGAAGACAACGAAAGAGAGGGTTGCGGCTGACCTACAAGAGAAAATTGGTAGCCAAATATATATGGTCCCCTATACCGATGAGAGCTGCCAACGCAATGCAGACAGATCAGGGCTAGGAGGATCAAGGGACAGGTCGCGCAAACGGAGCAGGGAGTCGGAGCATAGCCCTAGGCTGCAAGTCAGTGTATGATGTACCCTGATTCAGGAAGGCACTGATGCGAACTTGGCGCTGTCGCAGGCGGTATTGCCACTTGGTTTCAAGCATGTTTCCGATGAAGGTACGGCCAATTTTCAATCACTAAATTACCATTGAATACCCGCCGTTCGAAATAATTCGGGAGAAGGTATTGGCTCTATCTCGATAGACCTACCATTGAATCGGAGCGAAAATTGAAGAAGTAAGCCTATATTGTCGTATAAGCGCGCATCAGGAGGAGCGCGAATTTAAAATAGCACCGACAGTCTGCACTGAGCTTAGAAAGACGTAGAACCGGGTGGAACGGAGGAAAAAGGCTGTTGATCGGACTCGGTGATCGATTAGATTAAGACATCTAATCTCGTCATTTAAAAATAACCGCGTAATTCGCCGGGGTGTGATTTGATTATAATTTATGAAGTTATTGTGAAGTGAAACACAACGCATGTTTCCTAGACAAAACCCTTGTCGTAAACCTCTTGGTTGAGGCGCATCCGCGTCGATTGGTCAAAGCACGTCGTCTAGAGTCTTTAATTGATTCAGCTTCGGGTGAAAGAGTATCCAAGCATACCGGTGGCTTCGGCAATACAGCATCAATATTTCCATCGTGCATTTTTGCTGCGAGCCAAGTGACGCGGAGGTATGTTGTTACTCTCGGAGAAACCAGAGCTTTCCCAGTTGAGGACATGCCGAGTATCAATTCCGACGCCAGGCCCCCGTCGTATGTTTTGATTAGCTGTACCTCTGCGCAGGCAGCGTGTATCATCTACCGGAGCACCTGCGATATTTGCTTTCCAAGAGCGGACTCTTGTTCATGGAGATAAATCTCCAGTTTCAAGGTCCACAGCAAATTTGAGGGACGCATGGATGTCTATAATGCTTTGTCAGCGGCGCCCGACAATGAACTCGGATCCACCGAACTAGGAAGGTAAATCTTCGCAGAGCTCCTGGGGATGATGGGATCAATCAAAGTTGTGTAATAATAGGCAGCTTTCTCTTCAAAGATTCTGGGAGGGGTTTTTTTTAGACACTATGGTATCATTGAACAAAGAATCTATTCTATCATTGCTCATGAGAAAAGAATCCTGTATGTGGTATCAACGAAGAGTCCGGGAATCAGATGCAGGTATGTTACACGACAATCAGTAATCCTTGCACTGTAGTTCAAGCCACTCCCACAGCTTCTTACCCACCTCAGGGTCTCCCGTCTCCTTTCGGGCTTTGCCAAGCCGGGCCCATGGAATCATGAACTGATTTCGTTGGTGAGCCGGAATCAGCTCAATTAAGATTGTACACGTACCTCTCCGTTCATCTGTCCTGCTTCAGGCGAAGTTCCAGCCCAAAGCTGAGTCAAGGCGCCCATAGAAACAGGGAAAAGAAATATGTCTTGCATCTTATTGGCGAACGGGGAAAGATGGCGTTGTAGGTCGGTGCGGATGCTACCTGAGTAAAGGAACGAAACATGGTTCAGAACTTGATTCCGGCGCGACAAGATCGACTGACCTGGATTCAGAGAATGGGAGATGATATTTTGCCCCCCGTAACGCCTAGCTAGTTCGACGGCGAAAACGACATTGCCCTGGTATTGTATAATATATTAGATAACTCAAAAGGGACGCTACATAAGACTTACGTGCTTGCTTTGCACGTACATATCGCCTGAAGCTTTCTTGCTCCGTGCAGGTCCGTCAATCCAGAGGTCAAAGTTGAGGGTGCCCATGTAATTAGCGGACGAGGAGGTAGTGATTACGCGCGCCTTCTCGGTAGGCGTTGCTGCTGCGAGAAGCGCGGGCAAGAGTAATTTCGTGAAATGGAAGTGACCTATGAAATGCATTAAGCGACAGAAACACTCTGGGCTGAATAACGCACCGACGACATTGGTACCAAATTGGAGGTCGTACCCCTGCTTGGTGAGCATGTCCATTGGGGAAAGCATGACACCGCTGTAAGAACAGTTAAACACGTCGACATGGTGCGGAAACCATGTCACTCACGCATTGTTGAATAGAATATGTAGCTGCTTCTCCTTCCTGTACACTCGTCAGACAACAAGTTGATGCCGAAAGGGACCGAAACTCACGAAAGGAACTCTTCCGCACCCCGACGGACACTGACCAGATCTGCGAGGTCCAACGGCAAGAAAATAGCGTCATGCCCAGTCTCTTTCTTCAGGTCTTCGATGGCCTCTCTGGCTTTGCCTTCGCTTCGAGCCGCCAAGTAGACTTTTGCGCCGTGCAAAAGCAGGACCTATATACAAAAAAGGAATAGTTTCGGAGTGAAAAACATCAGACGGGAGATTCACGCACCCTGCAAGATTCTTTTCCACATCCGGTATTGCCACCTAAGATTTTCGGAAAAAATGAGATGTCAGCACCACGTATGGAAAACAAACCGACCGGTGACAATGACGACTTTGCCTGTCAGGTCCGGCATATCGTCGACGGACCATTTCGGTTTAGGAGGGAACATTTGGGAGGTGAGAGACCACACGTTACCCATGGCTGACATGGAACCAGGAAGAAAGAGACGTGTATTGGTGATTATACGAGAACCATTATAAGTGCCAGATCCACATTGGAACATCGAGGTGGGTCAGCGGGTAAAGTGAGCCGACGGGCCCCGGCAGCTCCGGCGATCAATTCGTTTCGGTTCGTATTCCCCGATCCTGTTTGATCGGTGATCATCGGTGTGTGGCAAGCCCTGGAGTGCCTGTAAACCCATTTGCTAGTGTCTCAGATCCGTGTGGCCCCTAACGTTGCGCTTAGATGTCACCTTTCCGTGCTGGGCGTCAACATTTGCGTAGATTCAATATCGCGTCCCTTCAAAGTATATGTAGCAGCCTTAAGTACATCATAAGAACAGGAGGAAAGTAGTCATTATTCACATCCCACCTTGGCATGCCTTCTTCACTCAAACTCCTTTCAAACCTGATCGCAGAGTCGGTAGACAAGATCGAGCAGAGATGCGAGGCTCAAGGTGTTCCGTTCCCAGAGCTCAACGACGTATTGTCGTTCCAATCTGAGGCCATACGGAGCGACGTCGACGTCGCTGAAGCCATCGAAGTGATCGCGGCAGCATCAGCACAGCTACTAGCAACAGCAAGGGCCCCCATTGCGACATTATCTGTTGTCGCCCACCAGTGGGATGTACCTGCTTGTCTTGGCGCTGCAAACGATGCAAATGTTGCCGAGATCCTACGCGACGCAGGTCCCAAGGTTGGTCCTAACCCTCTATTGTTGTCTTCAGTATGAAACATTGATGTATTACGTTAGGGCGCTCACATCGATGATATAGCCAAGAGAAATGGAATGAATGCAGGGCGACTTGGTATGAGGACTCCTAATGCAAGGGTCGGATTACTGACAAGACGTCAAGGTCGGGTCCTCCGTTTGCTCGCCTCTCACCACATCTTCCGAGAGCTATCCCCCGATGTCTTCGCAAACAATCGCATCTCGTCTTTGCTTGATTCTAAGAAGCCAGTGGAGGAGCTGGAGAAGAAGTAGGTGATCAACGTTCTCGCTGTAACATTTTAGCTTACCTGTCTGTAAAGTCCACAGTCCAAATATACTGAAATGTCCCTCATCAACACGTTCGTCAGCTGGGGGTAGGTGCATCGTCACCGTCCTTTATGTCACGAACTAACGCCGCACAGGGCGGGCGAATTCTTCAAGGGCGGCGCTTGTCTGTCGGAAACACTTCGGGACCCCGTTTTCGGCCACTCCGACGAAGCTAATCACAGCGCTTTCAACAAAGCCTTCAAATTTGATGATGTCAGTTTCTTCGAGTGGATGGAGCGTCCAGAAAACAAAGATGTGCTGTCCCGCTTCAGTCTAATGATGCGCGCAACAACAGATTTGTTGCCTGATGCTGCCATATTAAATGGTAAGCAGTGTCAACAAACAATACAGTTCTTGAACTGATAGTCTTTAAGGTTTTGATTTCGGATCTCTTCCCGACGCCGCCCTGGTTGTTGACGTGGCCGGCGGCATAGGCTCCATGACGATGGTCCTGGCAAAAACGTTCCCCAAGTTGAATTTTGTGGTGGAGGATCGACCTCAGCTTACATCCGACGCTGTGCCAGTGCGTCACTCTCCTGTACACACACTCTCTTGTTAACTGATTGCGATATAGTATTGGAAAACGAACTTACCTGAAGCTCTCGAAAATGGTCGCGTCAGGCTTGTCGGTACGTCGCACAATCAACTTTGTATCATGGGATATGACAATAACTGTTTTTTGCTGACAGCTCATGACATGTTCACGCCTCAGCCGAACCTTGGCAGTCCAGTCGACGTGTTCGTTCTTCGTGGGATCCTCCATGATTGGGCCGATTCATATGGGATACGACTCCTAAGTCAACTGCGCGCAGCCGCCGGTCCCAAAACGAAACTCGTAGTGATCGAAATTCTTCTTCAGCCTCCCTGTCATGATCCCGAAACCAGCACGATCAAAGGCTGTGAATCTCGCACGGTACCCGAGCCTCTCCTGGCCAACATGGGTGCAGCCAATTCAGTAGATTACTCAATGGATATGATGGTTCGTAAACATCTTTGCATTGTCGAGAGGTGACTAACGACGAAACAGATGATGGGCTTTGGTAACGGACAAGAGCGTACACTCAGACACTATGTGACAATCATGAGCAAGACGGGCTGGGAGATAAAGGAGGTTATACACATCGGCTCGTTGCGACCCCATTTGATTGCGGTGCCAGTGTGAGACGTGAGACGTGTTGAAGTATCTCATATTGTAGTCATTTCATTTAAACTTTTTTGTGTCGGAAACAAGGGTTAACGTTTATTATTTGATTGCCTCAGCGAGTCGTAAGTTGTCCTGACAAACGTCGTGAACAAGGCTAGTTTTTAAATATACCAATACGTACCAGCAATAAATGTAGAATCGCCAATTCGTGTGGCAGGTCAACGGAAGGTTCAAATCTGTGTACCGGCACTGGTACACCACTTTCGACTTTCTAGCAACTAAGGCATTTTCCGGGGAAATAGCTTCTCCGACATTGATTAAGAAATGCGTTCTTCAGAACACAGTAAAGCTCTTGCACAGGAACGTCTTAGCAAAGGAAGAGGCTTGCCTGTAACTTTTTGTCGTTGCTGCTTATCCTTACTTCCATCCATGGCACATGCGACACGCCGTCGAAACTTTGCTTGCTCTGGCTCCTGCACGCCGGAAGGGGGGAATTTTCGATGGCCCGGTCTTCCCGCCGTTTTGCCCACGCGGTAGCGATGAGGTGCATTGCGCTCGGATTAGAGTTTGAACAAAAGACGGAATCAAATGTAGAGGTCATAGGAAAGATGTGGTCTGTCTGGATTTGACATGATGGCTGCAGAAAAGCTGCGTGTCTGCAGCACTGCCACTATACTGTCACCTCTTTCTTGCAGCAGATGGCAGATGCAGTTATTTACAGCAAAAAGACGGGAAGAAATCACGGCTATCCATGCTTCAGATCGGTACTATTTTAGGTTATACTACTGCTAGCTCATTTATTCTAAGACTCTAAAGTATTCCGCTTTTCTAGTCAATTTTGACGTCGACGAGAATGTAATCAATTCATTATGCGGGGAGGATCATACAGTCGTCCTGCCAGTATGCTTTATCGATAGGAGAAAATCAGCAATAATGAAGCACATGAAGCACCATGACTGACAGTCATTTGACCCACCTCGCTCACACTTCCCTTTCGCTTACCTTCTTACTACCACCCTTTGCCTTGCCCTCATGACCATTGCTGGCCTATCCATCGACGACCATGACCACCTTCAATACTCATCTTTCCGCCCAAGAATCTGAAACCAGCTCTACCGACAATGTCTCACCCATCGCCCCTTCTCGAAAACCCCAGTTTCGACCACCTCCCTCGCCCTCATGCTCCATCTAGGCAGTCGGACCCGCCTTCGACCGTTTTCGCCTGACTCCAGCTCACTGCATCTGGACTGGATCAGTCCTTTTTCCGCTGGCAACGGGGTGACCCACGGGCACAGACTTCTTCCCTTCAGTTTGTGTGGTGACGACGACTGCTCCCGCCGCGCTGTTCAATAAACAGTGTCTCACGACGGAGTGGTGACGGCTTCTTCTTGCCTGCAGTTTCGTTGTGGTAATGAGGATGGCTCCTGCCGCCGCTCCGGCGTTGCGACGGAGCCGTTCTTGCTGCTTGCGTTCCGGTAGTGGTGATGAGGATGGTCCCTGCCGCCGCTCTGGTGTTGCGACGGAGCCGTCCTTGTTGCTCGCGTATCATTGGTGGTGATGAGGATGACCCCTGCCGCCGCTTCGGTGTTGCGACGGAGTTGTTTCTTGTTACTTGTGTTTCGGTGGTGGTGTCGAGGATAGCTCTTATCACTGCACTGTGTATGCTCGCCCCCTGGAGAAACTGGCTGTATGCGGTTTCCGTGCTTACCTAGGTGTGCCCATCCCCGCACATAGGAAAGCTGACGTCCGCCTGTTGTCCTCTTCCCATGCTCTGGCCATTGAGGTTCTTCAACGGCCCGAGCGCCGTCAGCCTACGGTGCCTCCAAACAAACGTTTGTGCTGTTTTTGTCACGTTGGCATTGAGGATGAGGTCCATGCTGTATGGCTTTGTGGTGCATCTCAAGCTGTGCGCGACCTGCATACCATTTTTCCGTGACATTTTCTCCCTTGCACCTGTCGATTTCCTACGCCATTTGCGATAAGCCCTTTCAGCATGACATGTTGCTTATTCTCTGATAATGAGCATGTCGTCGTCATCTGTCATTTTGTTAAATACGTTTATGATATCTTCAAGGTATTTGGGGAGGTTCCTGTACTTCGCTTGTGATGCCGGTCCCTGTATTATATATATGTCTGCTTCGAACCTTACAAAGATGCGTGGAACCCCACAAAGATGCTCTAACCCGCGAGACACTCAACAGTGTGATTACAACGGCATGAGCCTTTGTGGCCACAGCGCATGGCACAGCCATGTCAGGGCTGTGGGCCCGGCCGTTCCTTATTGCAATGGGACCTGGCGCCGGTAACACTACCACTACCACTACCTCGCAATCATCGTTGAATGCTTCATTGGATATTGCGACGCTGGAGCCGATCCTTGCACTGTCCCGTCCACAGGCCATGCGCCTTCTCTTAATTGATAAGTGTTGTCTTCGTAATCGTGATGCCCATATCGGTTGGAGACAAATAAGTATCCCGTCCACCGAAAGGGACCCGAGGAGCCCCCAGTTCAAGAGAGCGCCTACGATCTAGATTTTTTTGTTATGGACTGAAGAGTGAATATGCTAAGCGCGCGGTTTGACAAACCCAGAGTCCAGACCTAAAGTAAGACGGCTCGAGAAAATACCACTGTTCGATTCCACGATCATAACTTACAGTCCTTCTATGGGACAACCTGCCGGGACGGGCTGCGTGATGTGGCAAGGGTCGCTTAACCGATCCTGAAGGGGAAGAATTTGTAGACATAGATGCTGAGCAGCTATGCAGGAGACTCTCAAGTAGAAACTAGTATCATATTACTGTATCTGAACGGAAAGGCAGCCGTCCAGCACCGCCCAATGTATTCATCCGTAGTCAGCGCACAAGTTGTCGCATTTATTTCGGCAGTTGACCCGGATAGCGGTGCCTACTGAAAACTATAGATGTCAAAGTAGCTGCCACCAGCGGCCGGCGAATTCAGATATTGTTGTGAATGATGTTTCTGTAACTCCAGATTCCGCAGTAGGAAAACTTGACAAACGGTGGTGTCAGCACAGTGGCAAATTGTATATCGTAGAACAGCGTGTACTAGTGATAGAGAAAAACTTGTACATTGTGAATCGGCTCCCGCTCCGATGTAAGATACTTGTATCCAAGATCCCAGTTAGCGTAGGCAGCGACTCGGAGTGAGCATGCAGCAAGCATGCTCGGAGGGGAAGTCGCCGAAATTTTTGGCGGAGTCTGAATAGATAAGTAAACGCTGATACTGTTACTTAATACTTCCGGGTTCTTGCCAAAATTTCGGAACTGAGGTATTTTCTTACGAAGATGACTTCTCCCACATTGAAGAAAAGCGTTATTTAGGATGCATCAATGCCCAAAAATGCTCTACTAAGCTGGAGAGACTTGCCTGTAACTCCGAGTCTGTGTTGTTGCTATCTTCACTTCTGTACGCGACGACTTCTTTCAAGCTTGCATCGGAAGCTACATGAAGAGATGGATAACACTATTTCTTTCCCACACCTTCCATGATCCGTGTGTTGTGTATGAGCGCTGGGTGCATCGCTCTCTAGACTCTGGTCTGCGGGATCCTTGATGATTCCCCATTGTATTCCTGTGACATTTCGGGATGCCATGAGCAACCAGGAATATTTCTAATAACAAGGAGACCTGACCTGCTTTTGATACAGATGCTGAGGTGGGGAGATGTCCGAGGAGGCTGCATGCAGCCCCAAGTAGCTGTGAGCAATACTGGTGAGTCATACTATATCGTTGCTTCTTCTTTGTTACCGGGGAAATTTCAGCATTAACATATCATTGTACTACATATCAGCATCTCTTTGGCTATAACTTTGTTGAGCTGGCAGTTCAAGCCGTCTCCTTACCTTGGAATCTGGATATACAGGAACAACATTTGCACCAATATCTGAATGTGTACACTGTTGGTAGCTGCCTTCTGGACACTCATAGTCTTCGGTACACAGCAGCAGCTTCAATTGCTCGATGGGTCTAACTTGTGCGCTGATCACGGATACGCTGCCAGTAATATGAACGACTGCATTTCAGCTCGGTTTCAATGTGTGATAGTCACCGTTCTTAGCGCCTTCTGGAGAGTCCCATATGACTGCTTAGTATATATATCTACATATTATTTCCCTTCTGGATCGGTAAAGCAGCCCTAGCCATATCATGCAGCCCATCCCCACAGGTCATCCCGTAGCTGAATTGTAAGTTACAATTGTTGAACTTAGCATTAGTATTTCCTGAGCTATCGAATTTTAGATCCGGACCTTTCGTTTGTCAAACTACGTATCTAGTCTATTCAGTCCCTAACAGAAAAATTCAGATCGTAGGCGCTCTCTTGAACTGGGGACTCTTCGGGACCCTTTCCGTGCAGCTATGTGCGTTACTCCAAGCAATTCTCTAGCAGATTGTTTCTAATCCATTCTTGTTAGATCTATACTATCTGGCCTTTCCAAATGACAGGCGAATTACAAAATATCTCGTCTATGGTATCTATGTCATTGAATCGGGGCAGACAATACTCGTTGCCCATGACACCTTTGCAGCCTTCGGCTACGGCTTTGGTGACATCGGCGCCCTGACTGGAACAAATTTTAATTGGCTTACTGGTCCTATCATGGGCGCTGTCGGTACGCAGAGCGTTTACTACATATTTTCTGTTACTTACTGTGAGTTAAGCTGCTTGTATTGGGCAGGTCTTCTATGCATACCGCATCTTCATTGTGTCAAAATCACGATTTATCCTGATGTTCCTCATCTGTGTTCGGTTATGTTCTCCTTCTCTAGAACAGTCCAGCTCATCTTATTACTACAGATATCATTGACCAGTTCTTCGGCGGGTATTATCACAGGCATCTACTCTTTTCACGCTGGCAACGTCATTATACTCGATGACCGGAGGATGTACATCGCTATTGGGGTGTGTAGCTGATTAGCCGTCCTGAATTTACCTGCTAAATTCTATGCAGATCTGGTGCGGGGCCTCCGCCCTATGTGATATCCTTATCGCTATTTTCATGACCTACTACGTGAGCCCTTTGTATCTGTTAGTCATATTCGCTGGTGTTGATACCGTTTGTAGCTTATGCATAACACTACGAATTTCCGTCGTACCCGAATATTAGTCACCAAGATAATTCGTCTCACTATTGAAACGGGATCTATGACAGGCATTTAATTCGCGCAATGTCCCATTGTCAGAATAATAATGTCGCTTACTTCTAGCTGTTGTTGCTCTGCTTACCCTCATCCTTTTTATCGGATTCCCCCATCATATTTTTTTCATAACTCCCGGCGTGCTCGTGCCTAAGTTATATGCTAACGCCGTTTACATGGTATTGAACTCCCGATTCCACATTCTCGGTGGACGTGATACCTATGACTCTCCAACCGATGTGACGAGCACGATGATAAGAGGTATCGCCTCTCGACTAGCCGAAGGCACAATGCCTATGGACGGGATGCAAAGCCGGACGCAAGTGGTTGCAATATCCCACGAGAGTTTCAACGATGCTCATGAAACAGATCAAATGAACGTCAGTCGGGGTACTTTATGTGCATTATTAGAACTAATATTCCCCCAAGGATAAGTCAGAGGACAACTGTATGATCCTCACGGCATAACTGATAGACAATACTCTCGCCGACGTCAAATTTGACTAGAAAAGAGAGATGAAATTAGAGTCCTGGGGTCAACAAGCTCGCAGTGGTATAAACTAGAATATTAATGGTATCTCGTCATTCAAACTATGACTTCTTGAACAGTTTGAGTCTTTGCTAAGTTTCCCATCGGCGAATTTCTCCAGTCAAGATCAGTGTAGTCAATGGCGCAAGAGACATTGTCCTGCATCTGGTGCAAAAAAATGTCGGATAATGGTGGTGCTGAACCCAGCTGTTCCGAAACTACTATGTCGAATCCAGACAGGCTAAGTTTCCTCCATGACCTCTATTGTTGGCGTAAACCAGGCCTTTTTCGATCTGGGCCTTGTCGCTGTACAACTTCCCGCCGGCTCCCTCTGGAATACTAGTTATATGGAATTTTCAACAGACACCCCTGATTAAATTTGCTGAAATATGGAAGAGGAGGCGCTGGGTTTAAGTGTGGATACTTTCGCAGTGGTAAAGGCTGCATACTATTACAAAGTGCAGGCGCCATTGTCTGCTAAGACTCTGCTTGTTCGACATCACGGTAGAAGTCTGCGGAAATAGGGCAAAGAATCGGGATCTTTTGTTGTCTGAACTTCTCCATAGATAAATCTCATGCCCGCCCTCACCGATCTATGTCATATTCACGGTACTGCGATCAAAGCAATCAACGCTCTAGCTTAAATTCGCTTCGTTTCATTGTACTGATGGGTGTCAAAGTCTACTCCCTATCTAAACGTTCTCGGCATCATGTGGAACGTTTTCAAAAGGACATCAGACTCGATGATCGCTGATAGTAAATAACTTAAGTTAGAAATACTATGGTAGGTCGAACATAACGGGATCCCGGCTTGTTCTTTGCCATACCTCTTCAAATCAATATATCATGGTATCTGTACACCAACCCAAAACCAAGAGCTAGAACGTTTGCGACCCGGAACCACTCGGTCACACAATCCTCCCACTGAGTCGTCATGCAGCAGCCATCCACTGATGAATTTCCTGGTAGCGGCGAGATCCTCCGATCTCGTCCTATACGCTAGGTGGTGTCGAAGTTGCCGCCGCTGTATTCTTTACCACTAAGCTATCGAAGGGTTCAAAGAGACTGGTACTCTGTTTTGTTGGAAGAATGAAAGTTGTCTGCCCCGATTTGGACATATTATTTTGACTTCATCAAAATTATGTGGCAGATTCGGAATGGTTGCAGCAGAAGGAGAAGAAACTGAAGGTAAAAAAATGAAAGTGAAGGTGCGTACCAGAAATTTGATGAAACCGTTTCTTGAGAATATTCATTTATGACAGTATGATACATCATAGCGGGAAGGATAAAAAATATGTCTCAGCGCAAATAATGTGTCCATCGTTAACCGGAGAGGACCATACAGGTGTTGCGTGGTTTATCCTTCGGGGAAAATTAGCTCTAATAAACCACATGAAACATCATGACTGACCCGTACTTGAACCAATTCATGATCATTGTCGAATGACTCATGAGGTAGTGCAATCACTGGCGTCCGTACTTGCATCCTGTCCACAGATCGTGTGCCTTCCGCTAATTGAGAGGTGATGTTTTCTATCATCACGGTTGTGGTGCTGATATTTGTCGGAGACTGATAGATATCCCGTCCACCGATAATCCGGAATCGGGAATTCAGCACCATATAGACGGAGTTAGCATATAGCTTAGACATGAGCAGGATGGGTATTGCGTAAAAATACCGATGGGGGAATGCAATAAAAAAGACGAAGCTGAGCAGAGCGACAGTAGCTAAAAGTAGGTGGTGTTAATTTTCGCAATGGACGATGGTATGGATTAAATACCTGTCACAGATCCTGTTTCGATAGTGAGATAAATTATCTTTGTGACTAATATTCGAGTGCGACGGAAAGTAGTGGTGCTACGCATAAGCTATGAGATAATATCAACATCAATGAGGATATCAGAAAGATAGAAAGAGCGCACGTAGTAAGTCATGCAAATAGTAATGAGGATATCACATAGGGCGGAGACTCCGCACCAAATCTGGATAATTCAGCATGATGAACGCAGGATGTCCAGTCGGTTACATACCCCGACAGCAATGAATGTCTTCCCATTGGTGAGTTCAGTGAGGTTGCTTGCTTGGAAAGAATAAATCGCTGTGATTATAGCTGCCACAGAACTGATCGAAGATAACTATAAATAGATCAGCTAGCGTGCGAAGGGGAAAGAGAACAGCAGCAACTGACAAAAATGATGAGTATTAAGATGGTTCGTGATTTTGACACAACAAAGATCCGGTATGCATAGAAGACCTGGCCGACACAAGAAACTGAACTCATAATAAGTGATAGAAGATAGATCACCCAAATGATACACACACCGATGGAATTCATGATAGTGCCAGTAGGCCAATAAAAATTCACTCCAGTCAGGTCGTCCATGTCACCGAAGCCGTATCCGAAAGTTGCAACTGCGTCGTAGGCAACAAGTATCGCCTGCACAAATTCGATGACATAAATCCCATACACGGTATATTTTATGAATCGTTTGTCATTCGGAAATGCTAAATAGTATAGATCTAATGAAAATCCATTAGAAATGATGTGATGGGGAATAACTCGAAGCGACAGACAGAGCTGCACAGAAAGGGTTCCGAAGAGCCCCCAGTTCAAGAGAGCGCCTACGACCTAAAGTCCTTTGTTACTGACTGAATAGACAAAGTATGCGATTTAACAAACGTAAGGTCCGGTCCTGGGATGAGATGGCTCAAAAAATATCGCTGCTTGATTCCATGAGTATACTTACAGTTCTGCAATGGGATAACTTGCGTGGATGGATTGCATAGTCGCTATTCCGATCCTGGAGGGGAAGAATTTGTACATATATACTAGACAGCGACGCGGGATGCTTTTGAGAGAAGATGCTCAGATTGGTTAGCGTAGTGCCCCCGAAACCCGAGCTGAAAAGCGCTGAACATGTGTACATTTCAGACGTACTATTGTCGCAGTCAGAATCGTAATTTTGTGATGTGGCGAACTATTTGTGGTAGCGTCTAGTCTTCTTCTCATCCAACATTTGTATTGACAGACTAGAACCCGTTCAGTCCTCCTGTAGTCAGAAATATACAGTGACCCGGCCTTTCCTATCAACATCTGGATGGTGGACCCGGATCGATTTGGAGCCATACTCCGATAGGAACGATCCCGTGGAAGCAGTAGAGTCTGACCAGAGATCACAGCGCTCATGTACCATCCATGGATTGTGGTGATGGGAGGCGTGGAAAAGTGGCGTTCAGGCTGATATCAACGTCTTCATCTAGGTTCTGATGAAATAAGGCAGCCACTTTGAAAGAAGAAATCAAGTGAGAAAGAAAGCGAAGTTTTAGCAGGAGAGCTGAAGAGCAACACAGTTTCAGTGGCGATTATACAGATACTTCCTGCTGACAAACAGAATGCGAGACACATTGTAGTTCTCCGTACTGTCTTCCTTCGGTTTGGACTTTGTTTTGTATCAGGAACAAGAAGGGAAAGATATATTATCCTGAAAACATACCAAAATTCAAGGCCGAACAGTTCTAATTGTTTCGCCGATGGGTCGTATATAGCCCTGCCAGTGACAAACGGTGTTAGCAAAACAAACTTTAAATAGGACAACACAGTACGATTGTAATGCCTCACCCACCTGACTCCATAGTCACATTGTGGGTTGCTGCTGTTCCAACCTACGATTTTTGTGCCCCAATTCGTGTGGCAGCGAACCAGCGTTCAACGAGCTACCATATCTCTCAGGCTTGAAAAGAACCGGCAACTCCCTCGGCAGGCGCCACGGCAGTGGTGGCGGAGTCTTGCCGACTCGATGCCGCTTTCAGCTTTTCAACCACCTGACCCCTTTTTAGAACTTGAAACTTGGCAACTAAAGCATTTCCCGCACAAGAAATGGTGTCGCTAACTTTGAAAACAAATGTTACTGGATTTTCGTGATATTGCATAACCAGCGAACGTTCGACGAGAACTGATGACTTCCCCCCTATGGATCTCCGATATCATAGTGCCCAGTTTCGCGGTATTTTCAGCATTCCTTGAACACTATTCACACATCACGGCCCTCCATTATTCACAATTCCTCACCGCTCGGTAGAGAAAGCTTGATGTGAAGAGGACAGAACCCTGCAGAGGGCCAAGTTTTCGACTTCGTTCCATACAGATGCTTCTCACGTTGTTACCGCTGTGTCCTTCCTTGATCCTTAATTTGGAGCGGTTTTGTACTTCGCGGATGGAAGAGCTCAGGAAGGCTTTGTGCGAAGGATGAAGCGTGCCAGACCCGATCTGGTAACTGTAACCGTGAACTCGTCGATTGATCTACCTATCGAATTTCCTGCGATGTAGTTGAAGGCTTGCAGCAGCAGGAGACAGAGCTGAACAAAAAAGAGGGAAAGCGAACCGCACACAAAGTGATCCAGGAATATAGTCGTTTATTACAGTATGTATCTTATCAGGAACGGTAATGCAGTATATGCGTTAGCTTAAAGAATGCGGCCTATTGATAACGTGCTAGGGCTATGGTTTGTCCTGGGGAAGAATCAGCGCTAAGAAAGCACATCATAAAGCACAATGACTGACGCTCGTTGGATCCACTCCACAATCATCGCTAAATATTTCATTAGATATTGTGACAACGGGCGCCGGTCCTTGCATCCATTCTGCAGGATGTGTGCCCTCGGCTGATTGAGAAATGATGTCTCCTATCACCAACGTCGAGATGTTCATGTCGGTTGAGGACATATATGTATCCCTTCCACCGAAAATTTGGAATCGGGAATTGAGAACCATGTAAATGGTGTTTGCATATAGCTTAGGCACGATAAGGCCAGTAGTTACGAAGAGAGCACGATGTGGGGACGCAATAAAAAGGACAAAACTGAGTAAAGCCATAACAGCTAGAAGTAAGCGGTGTTATTATTCTGGAAATGCCGGAAGGTGCGAAGTAGATACCTGTCACAGATCCCGTTTCAATAGTGAGACGAATTATCTTTGTGACCAATAATCGGGTGCGACGCATAGTAGTGGTCCTGTGCATAAGCTACGACATAGTATAAACAAACAATGAAGATAACTGAAAGAGAGGAAGAGCTCACGTAGTATGTCATGCAGACAGCGATGAGGATATCACATAGGGCGGCAGCTCCGCACGAAACCTAGAAATGGGTCAGCTGATGAATATGGGATGTCCAGTCAGTTACCCACCCCGACAGCAATATGCGTCTTCCGGTTGTTGAGTTTCGTGATGTTGTCTGCCTTATAATACCAAGTACCTATCAACACAGCCATGACAGAGCTAGTCAATGATAACTTTCAATAGATAAGCTAGAGTGTTGCGGGGAAAGAGCACAGAAATGACTCACGGATATGATGAAGATCGAGATAATTCGTGACTTTGACAATATGTAAATCCGATATGCATAGAAGACCTGGCCGACACAAGAAGCTGAATCCCTGATCAGTAGCAGCATATAGGTAGCAAATGTTCTCCGCACCAACAGCGCTCATGATAGGGCCAATGAGCCAAAAGAAATTCATTCTAGTCAGGGCATCCATGTCCCCGAAGCCGTACCCAAACATTGCAAATGCGTCGTGAGCAACGAGCATTGTCTGCCCGAACTCGATGACATAGATACCATAGACGAGGCATTTTATGAAGCGTCTGTCGTTTGGAAATGCTAGATAGTATAGATCTGGCGAATCAATTGGATACAATGCGATGGAGAAGGAATCGATACGACGCACAGAGCTGCACGGAAAGGGTCCCGAAGAGCCCCCAGTTCAAGAGAGCGCCTACGATCTAATTTTTTTTGTTATGGACTGAATGGACGAGATGTGCGATTCGACAAACGTAAGGTCCAGTCCTATGGTGGGATGGCTCAGAAAATACCACTGCTCGGTTCCATGATCATCACTTACAGTTCTACTATGGGATAACCTGCGGGGACGGGCTGCATGGTGTTTCTGAGGTTGCTTTAGCGATTTTGTAGATATATACCAAACCACCATGTGGGTGACTCAATTATAGTGTTAAGACCGGTTTAATTCACTCACTCCGACAATGCTCATCAGTGGTCAGCGCATAGCCCATCATAGAATTCATTGCGACTACTCTGTTGTGGAAGACATTCCCGAAACTAAGTTGTAGCACAAGAGATGGCAATGCAGCGATATCAAATTGACGGTGTGATCTCTCTGGGAACAAGAAGAAAAGTCATAACTCACCAATATTGGCTCATCGAACTATTTGTGGAAGCATCTAACCCACTTCTCATCCAGCGTTCGTATCGAATGCACGCCAGGTCCTCCGGCCATCAAAGATATTCCTGGTCCTTCATAGCATCGGGCAACGCGGCTGACAGGAATGCGACCCCCCCGGAATTGACGCGGAGTAGCATGCCATCCCCGCTCTGAGTCGGGGATGTACTAAGATTGCGTCAGAGAGCGAGGCACCCACTGCTCATGCGCCATAAATGGAGGGCGAAAGGGTGTTCAAGAAAACTTGCTGAGGTCTAAACATTGGGCCGAAATTTCTGAATGGTACAATCGATTTCAGAGAAACAAGCTGAACGGCGGAATCATTTACGTACTCTTCTAGAGCTGGTAGGCGTTATAGGAGTCAAAGACGTGAGATGCCAAATCAGGCAGGAGAATGAAAAATGAAAAAAATTCGTTTCAGAAGGGCGTCAGCACAAGACAACGGATGTGTTAGACGACCCAAATATATATTTTACGAGGATTCTTGGGCCTTTTAAGACGGTCGATTTCATACTCGACGAAAGCCAACAAGTCCCCTGTCCCTTTGATCGGCTTCCATCCTAAGGCTTTGCCTCTTCTTCAACTCAAAGTCGATTGGTGAGTTGGTGCCCAGAGCATATAGTAAAAGCTCCTCTTCGGTCTTGCTGGAAGGTGTGGGCCCGGGAGATCTGCGAAGCCACAAGGTAGGCAGGTACAAGAATGCATTCCCTCCGGGTTGATGTGAAGTAGCACGCTATCCCGGGCTCGGGGACGTACCATAACTCGGTCAGAGTGCGGGGCGCCTGGCGCTTATGCACCAAAAGCGGATGGTGCGAAGCGCGGAAAATAAGAACTTAGCGCTGACGCCGACGCCTGTAATGTTTCGACGATTTATCAGATCTTGTAATAGTAAAAACGATTTCTTTACGTACTCTTCTAGAACCGGTAAGCAATGCACTGGACCTACTAGTAGGCATTGTAGTTTGAAACGTTGATGAAGGGGGATGCCAAGTCAGGCAGGAGAATGAGTGAAAAACTTCAATTGAGTTCAATTCAACAAGCGTGAAGCACGAGACGATACAAATACACGTTTCACAATACTTCCTAAGCCTTCAGTTGACGGTCGATTTCATATTCGACGAAGGCCAGCAAATCCTTCGTCCCTTTCGTCGGCTTCCATCCCAGGGCTTTGCCTCTGCTTTTCTCAAAGTCGACTCGTGAGTTGGTGCCCAGTGAAAATAGTAACGATTCTTCTTCGGCCTTGCTGAAAGTCGTAGGCTCAGGAGATCCGATACCTCGACGAGCAAGACCCTCAGCTGCGACTTTGGAAAGATCGTACAATGAGTGCTCATCACTGACAGTAAAATAGATGCCAAAGCGACCATGCTGGAATTCCGCAGAAGCAGAAGAGGGAGAGAGGGCGAGATCGAAGATGATCAAGTACAGATCGGCCACTGCAGAAATGACGGTGAGTGGATGCGGGAGACAATGGAAAGAGACGCACTTTCGTTCACGTCAACATTGGGCCAACGATTCTTGCCTTCACCAAGTACACCGCCTTGTTTCCTAGCGATACCCGCCTCAACGAGGCGGCGGACTTGGTCGACAACTGGACGATGAAGACCGTGCTTGTTCAAGATGCCAGCGGGTACTCCGTAGATAGTTGGGGGGATGACGATGTAAGTTTTCACATAACCTGTGTAGATGATTAGAGCGGTACACATGGCAAAGGGGTCCACAAGCCTTCTTTGTCTGCAGCGAGAACCGCAAGATCGACATTGCGGTGAGCTTGGGTTGGAGAGAGGGCCTCATAGAGAGAAATGTCGAGGTCAGAGTAGATGGCATCGGTGCCGTGTAACCCTCGCGCATTGTCAGCGAGTTCACCAGTGCCAGACTATCCAAGAGTTCAGTATTGCAAGAGTAGTCTGTAAGTTGAGCTCACGGTGTGGATGAGGATGGGGGCTTTCCCTGTCTTCTCAAAACGGTCCTTTGCGCCTTGAAGAATCGCTTGGGCTGCAGGAAGGTCGTCACAGTCCGCCTGTGGGTCGGTTAGTCCTCTAATGTCTCGAAAGTCCAGTGCGCCACACACCATAGCAAAGACAACGTCCGCCGCCGCTGCCTGGGCCCTCAATAACGCTGAATCAGAATGGTTCCCAGAGACTACTTTCAGTCCCAAAGCCTCGTATCCAGCGGGAGACCTGCTGGGACGCAGAAGAATCGTGATGTCGAAATTCTTGGAGTCTTTATGCTCGATAAGACGCGACAGTATCGTGCCTCCAATGTATCCTTTGCTTGTGTCAGTCCCCTGGTTGTAAGAGAAAAGATGGGGACGTACCTGTTCCTCCAGTGAAGAATATGCTGATTTTCGACATCGTGAGGGTGAATGATTGAGCATCCTGGTATCATCCGAGCTTCGATAGGCTTCGGTGCTCAGTCATCAGGTTGCTCAGTCAGCATGGTCGTTGATGGTATAATGATGTAATGAACTTTGCCGGCGGGTACGATGTCGTGGTAGAGAAGAGAGTGCTACTCGGAGTTCGAAGTTTGATCCGCTACAACTATCATCCTCATCCATATCCTTGGAAAATTTCTTCATCAAATATTACATTTATCTAAAATAACATACAAGTATTTGCTCTATGCATAGTCGTATTGTTTAAGAACAGCATCTGTCGTCGTCAGCAAATCCTTTGCCAAGTCTTCTCTCCGTGCATCCTCGCTCGCTTCCTCTATCACTCCAAACGGAACGAGATATGCTCCAGCGTACTTCTTGCGGTCTTCAGCGACGGCTTTCGAAGCTGCTGCCCATGCAGGTGTATACCCTCCATCGAACGGACTGATGAAGAAAAGCGAAAAGAGCCAGTTTATAATCGTTCCAAACATCAACGACTTGAAGAGCTTGACGTTACCCTCTGGAGTCGGACGTCAGACAGAGTAGCTGGAGAAGAGAAGGAAACTGCGCACCGGACATGACGCTTCCTGGGTGGACTGTCATCGCAAGGATGGGGATATTGGCACGGTCAAACGAACGTTGGAGCTCTTTTGTCCAGAGAACATTTGCCAACTTCGTATATC